>UYYA01004281.1:0-130463 GCA_900624975.1 Angiostrongylus costaricensis
AAATCCGCCGAAACGTCAGCTTAATCGTGAACAAAGAATAATAACACCTCGCGTTTGCTCAACAAAAATACGAAGAAAACAATACGAAGTGTCTCCTTGTGTAGACGATACATCTTCAGCACTTCCTCTCTCTTTTACAGTTTGAAAGGACTGCTGAATGAGACTTGGAAAAATTTTTGAAGGGCCACAAGATATCGGAAGAAATCTATGATACATTAGTCATGCTATACACAAATTTAAATGCATACAATGCGTATTAAAACAACTTCCAGAAAAAAACAAATTCGTCATTCGAAATTAAACGAACACAAGATGGAACGAAAACGGTTAGGATCTAAAGCATTGCATTTACAAGGAACCACATGCTTTTTGTGGTAGTGTCGGTAAAAGCGCTGTTTTTTTTCAGCATACTAATTCGAAGAAAAGTCGCTTAAACGCCTTACATCTATCGAAGTCTCCTCAACTACAACTTGTCCTAAAAACTGTGCACAAAATATATAAAGATAAACAAAAATATTTGTGACAGAACGTCTACAGTAGAATATAAATGTAATACATACCACGTATACGACTTTTTTACATTTTTACATGGCCCGTCTTCACGTCTACCGTTCGAAGCCCATTCCTTCTCGAATCCACTATTCAAGAAAATTTTCCAACTTTTTACGTAAGGCTTCGGCTACTGCTTGAGAATTTTCATTTCATTTTGAATGTCGTAGAATGCTGGTCAAGTCGATTTCCTTTGGAGTCCCGAGATAGCCGGGCAGGAGCAGTCCCAATTTGATTATTGAGAGTGATTTTTTTCACGGTCAAGTCTAGTACCGATTTCCCAACCTCGAAGGGATAAAGGACATGGTTATCTTGGAGCGGAATCGAACTAGAACCTTGCTCGTGATAATCGACATCACTACCACTATGCTGTCCGACTCATGACGCATACGGTATGCGGTACAATACGATGTACGGTTATATATATATATATATATATATATATATATATATATACGATACTGCAAAAAACTTGTTCTTTAGATAGAGTTGCTACTTCTGAAGTACATCAACCATCGAAAAATTGCCGAAAGTTATCGAAGAAAGGGCATTGCGCGTTGTATGCAGCACACTTTTTGATAAACAACTCGTTGTTACCGGATTTACTCATTTTCAACGGCTATGACTGCTCATGGATATTGTACGGAAAGAAACGAAACCAAAATCATAGCGTAAACATCGTAGTACCTTCGCACAAATGCCAATTTACGCAACTTCATTAAGTGCCAACAGTTGCATGACTGGGTGGTGTATGGGTTTTTCTCGTCACACACAAGAGCTGTATGTCCACCGAAATCGTGGAAATGTATGCAGACGAACGCTAGAGCATGCGTAGGATAACAGAAGCAAAGAAATTCTTTCAAAACGCCAAGTAAAACCGATTAATGGGACGGAAATCACAGGAAAAGCGGCGGAACTAACTAAAATTCCTGAGTAGCCAGTGGGCACAACGAAAAATTAGGCGTCGTCGCGAATGTTGACGGTTTGACGAAAACGTGCTCTAATCGGGAGATCATTTCGCCGACGTGTTCGTGCTCTCTGTCTTTTAACATCCAGTGGTAACACCACTGGCTGCGAGTGGTTGCATCGACGCCATCGTTGAGTCCTTCGACGACATTTTCCTTCTAATCTTCAGGATACTTCCCGATGCACTGCAAATTATCACGTTAAAGAAGAAATCAAATAATAACTAAATGGTATTTTTCTCATGGATTTTCCATACCCATGAGCTCTGGTTAAAATGGTAGGGTAGCCTCTATAGTTTCAGTTCGCCGAACCAACACGAAGTTCATATAAAAACGTCTCCTCGGCTAACGTCTTGGCACCTACACCCTTCTTCAGCGCCATTCTGCTGCAATTGGTAACTCGTTATTTGTTAATAATCCCATTTAATCAGTTTAACCTACTTGTATCGATTCCGTTATTGGTTGTTTATGTGTATATATGTATGAGGATTTAACAACCCAAGCTTCATATTCGTACTGTAGCATAGATATGATTTGCTCCCTTTATATTTCAAGAAGTTAAGAATTCAGACTAGCTAATATATCCTTCATCGGAGCTAGTTCGGATGTTTACTGCATCGACCAGATGTCGATTGTGTCCCAATCATTCAGCATGCAAGCGTTCTACCACTGAAATATATACTGTGCATTTACCTTCGACGGAAACCTCCAATTGCTATGAAATTAGTTTGAATTTTCTTCCTGAGCAAGCGTGAACTCGCTAAAACAAGATTTATTAAACATTTGCTGACGTTTCGGAGGTTTCGCCTTTTCAGAGCCGCATAAGGTCAAATAGGCAAGCAACCTACTCAGCCAAAAGCTTTTCAGTCTTCATTCACGTGCTAAACAGCTTATTTCGTATTCGCCAACTAAAGACCAACTTTCATTAAAGCTCAGTAACATCGATCAGTAATCTTCTATATGATTAACGTGACACGAGTTTAGTACTAACTTTTAGTCGATTAGCATTGCGGCGTCTTCGCCTTCTTCAGATCTCCATTTACCCGAGTCGATGGTGCACAGCTGATCGATGTCACATCGAGTCAAATCCATTGGAAGGAGCTCCGCTCGAATGGGGAGCTTCACTTGGCGATGCCCTTTTATGCACAACGGATGTTCCTACGATCGCCGCCATCCAATATGATCTGCATTTTGGCAGGCGGAAAAACGTTAGCCGAAAAAAACTTCGTACCAACCTCGTGTTGGTTGAATCATGTAGAAAATTACCCACTCGCCATTTTGTTCTTTGTGAGTTTGCAAGTCCGCCACTTACTGATGGATACTAGCCTCACAAGCTCCTACATGGATGAGGAATATGACGGATTCGCGTGAAAAAATCTGCTTGATATATGGCGTGAGGTCACACATGATCACAGGATACTCCTCGCGGAATATTTTTGGATTTTTGGTGTTGATTCGGAATGCTTCAACAGTTTTACGCTCTGATGTTTTAAATTCTCGTTTAGGGATGGTAGATTTTATTTCAAAATCTTCTCCGTTTTGTCTTCATGTCCTGTGTGTACCTAAAAGACTGTTTTGTTCGACTTTAACTTTCCCAATTGCGTAGTCTTTTATACGAACGGAAACCGGTCTACCCATTACGCCAATGCGTTCGCCCCATACGCTTTACGAGAAAGTTAAGTATGCCGTATAAGTCATTCAATCGCTGTCTCTACAGTTTAGTCATTTTATTCAATTCTCTATTATGCAAATTAGGTTAAACCGAGCCTTATTGACTCTAAACTTGTCCGGGGGTCGATAAATTCGTAGCCTTTGGAAAAGGCTATTTGCAGCGCCAAGCCCACGAACAGAATTTATTGTTTTTTCTGCTTGGGTAATGAAAGGGTTTAGCTGAGTAGATTACGTGTCAGTTTGACCTTCGCAAGTTCTGACGAGGACAAAACTGCCAAAATCTCAACTATTATTTGATATCTCCTATTATTGATAGCCTCGGGTCTGCTCAAGAACGAAACACTAATTTATTGAATAATGCCGAGATTAATAGGAAGTCCGTGCGATTTACTGTGAAATATTTTACGAGACGTTCCCAAGGTTGAGATAAAAGCCTTATTGAGTTTCAGGTGTAAGCTTTGCACTGGCACGACTGACAGAAACATCCATAATCTCTTTTGAGGGGATAACAGCAATTTGTTGACTCGCCTCTGAACATTCTGTACCCACACAACCACCGAATAATTTGATCAAAACTGGGACATCTGATAAGCCGATTTAGATGGCTGCTAATTTTGGCGAAGAAAGAACTATCTGATTTGTTGGTAAATCGGTGGCGTCCGGAATTCCTTCAGCTTGTTGACATAAAAATCCTTCACTGTTTTGGTTTGAAACAAAAACCTATTCAAAGCAGGTAGGATGTTACCACTTTATTCCTCAAACAGTGAGGCAGTGCTCAACTTTGATTAAATAAACTTCATGTATGACTTTTTGGTTCAAATTTGGTTGGGATTAACTTTGGTAATTCGATGGAACCACGTAGCAGTTCTATAGTAGTTACAATAATTCATTTTGCTAAGAAGCCTGAAACAAGAATAAGGCCTAGTCGAATATGTTTTTAAAGTTATGCTATTCGGTGGCCGACAATTATTGATCAATGTTAACTTTTTATTTGCTGCCTACTACAGTTTTTTACGGTGGAGTATTATGCGAAATACAGCCATAATGATGCTGAGATATTTTCAAAACTCCGGGCTGCAGGTGTTTGCGGTGGGGAACGAATGCGGTATTATTCTCTCCGGGGGCTAACTTGTTCACCACCATACCATACGGGTCCTTTTTTTCGAATGTCTCTCAGCTAGTTTTCTATGGATATCGAATTATCGGTATAAAACTAGCTGAGATGTACTGGTACCGATATCGAATATCGATAAAACTACTGATCAAATTAGAAACAAGAGTGCCTCTTCAAGAATGCTCAACGAAGCGCGTAGAATTTCTTTAGAATGTACACATTTCTGCTGAAGAGATGCAAGTCTTTTAATTCTACCGCGATGTGATTCCTGTTTTCTAGAAACCAAATACTTCTTTATAACTTTTTTTTTCCACTGAAGTAGGCAGTGGTATTTCACTAATCTCTCAGAAGCTCACTAATGAGCAGGTTTTTAAGGAAAACATTGAGACAGAGGAGATTAAAGGAAAAGAAGATCGAACACCTATGCGGCGACGGCAACAAAGTCTTCGTGATCAGCAGTTAGCTAAATCAGCCAATATTTCGAAAAAGGGTAGGTAAATTACACGAATGATTTCCAAAAAGAAACAACAACCCAATGTTTGATCAGAGAAACAGAAAAGAAAGAAAATGTCACGGAGGAAAAAAGAAGAAACGGGGAAAAAGACGTAGCCGGGTAGATCAGTTGATGTTGCGGCAATCGGTGAGTAACGATAATGGATCAAATTTAAAGCGAGACAGTGTTAGTGTAGCTGAGAGAGAGGCGAAACGAGGGACACGCATGGTGTGGTGGTGAACACGTTACTCCCTTGAAAGGACAATAGCGCGTTCGTTCCCCATCGCAGACACCTGCGGTCCGGAGTTTTGCAAATATCTCAGCATCATTAAAGTTATACTTCGCATGACAGTGCCTTCACGAACATTCAAAACATAGCGTGTAATTTCTTTGGCATTTACACATTTCTGCCGAAAGGATACAAGCCTTCTGGTTGTACCGCGCTGAAATTCTAGTTTTTAGCGACCACTCATGATTTTTTCTGGCTTCCTTTTCTTTGTTGAAGTTGGTTTTGGTATTCGCATTTGAATGTTGTTTTAGCATCTTCGTAATGGGGCAGTCTTTTAGGAGAACAGTGAACCGCGTGGGTTGGGAGGAAATGCGGAAGGAGCTCCTCTGCGGCGACGATCGCTGAGAATCCGCGACCAACAATTGGTTAAATTAGCCAATGCTTCAGTGAGCAAGTTGCACTTATAATTTATGAAAGAAAAACGGCAATCCATTATTTGGAAACAACGCCGCATTTGTTGTGAATGCATGTAATCCGTATCTATCACAAGGTATGCGGCTGTAGTTTGTATACTAGCTTTTTAGAACAGATTGCGGTTTACTAGACTTTCACATTGTGAAGATTCACCTTTTTTTGGTGTTTTCGAAGATCTACCAGTCTATAGAGGTTCTCCTCTTCATTCAGTGTATTGAATATGGATGGCTCGTTTCTTCCGAAATTCGTAAATTCTTCTACGGCCGCTTCCAAAGCGCGGAGCATTCCAAGTTGTTAATATAGTCTACTTTGGAATCTAGTACAAACATCGCGTACGTGCATTTTCAGTACGCAGTATCCGGTTTGCGAATGGATTGCGTCTGTTTGCGTTGTTACTTGCTCCGAGTTCTGCTTGTTTTTCTCAGAAATTTGAATATTTCATTATTGTGATTGCGGTTTTAAGGATTCACGCATTCTCCGGTTTCTGAGATTTCGGCTTAATTGCATTCCTGTGTCTCGGCTGGGAGTTCTGATTGCACTCTTGCGCAGTTGCTTTGACTTTTTTCGTGGATAGATTCAGCAGCAAACTCAAAGATTTTTATGCGGCTCTTGAGTGCTTTATTAAAGTGCTTGAGTGCTTATGCTTTATTAAATAGTCTCCAGCTGTATCGGTTACATCCTCTGCCTCAACCGAATATGCTTCGAATTTGTCATCGTTTGGTTTCGTTCGATTCATCTCGGAAAATTTTGCTGCGTAGTCCCTTAGAAGTCAATTTTATGATTGCTCCCTCGATGGTGAGCATTCTTTCATTTTACCTCTATATGCTTTCACATACGAAGTTTGCGTTAGCTGTTCATCGATGGATGACGTACTAAGCCTTCCTAGTTGTTCATTTTGAGAAAAGTTATTATTGTCCCAGTATTTTTAATACATTGCGTAGTGCTTCGGTTTAGAATTGCCAGTGTAATAGTCATGGTAACTTGCAAGAAATGAATATTTTCGTGGAGGTTAAAATTATGAACTCAAGCTGTGAAGTTATCCGACGAACTGGCTGCTACGATGTTGAATTGCGACGTGACGTGCAGCTGTTAGGTCCTTTCAAGCGGCCAATGCACGAGCATAGTGGAGAAGAAGGGCGACGGCGATTTTCACGCGGAAATCGACATGGCCTTGATATGCGAGTTTGACTATATCGAACCGAATGGCTGAGGTTGCTGGGCCAGGTTTCACAGTAACTGTTGCCGTAGCCGGTATCGTACCCGTTGGCCAAGAGTTGCTGTAGTTCCTGGCGTGCCCAGTGAATATGAAGGAGTATCAATGTAGGGCAGGCACATGGCCGTTGTGTCAAGTAGTTTACGTTACAACAGGTTATGTGACAGGAATAAAATAAAATAAAGAATAAAGCTTTCGGCGTTGATCAATCCCTGAGGGATAAGTCGTGCATTCGACTTCATTAAGTATTGTTGGAGGTGATTGAATGTATATCTGGCATTTCAGAATGACTCACGGTGGCCTACCGATGTATTGAGCCAGTGCTGCTATCCTCCCAGAGAAGTCTGGTACCAATTTGCCGACCCCGAAGGGGATGGAAGGCTTGGTGAGCCATGGGCGCGGGAATCGTTCCTATGTATGTGTCGCAGCGGCGCCTCCAACCACTGCGCCACACGCGCCCTTATGACAGGAATAGCAAGTACAAATACACGATTAGCACAAGACATGTTGAAATGAAAGATAGAGGATATTTCATGAGAAGAGCTGACTATAAGACCATTACTTTTCTCGATTTTCTTTTCTTCGTTGAAGTTAGTGTTACTATTGGTTTTCAAACAATGTTTTAGGAGCTTTCTAACGAACAAACTTTTTAGCAAAACATTAAATCAGAAGTGTTGAAAGAAAACAAGGATGGAGTTTCCGTGCGGCGACAATCGCAGAGAATACGCAATAAGTAATTGGCTAAATTAGCTAGTATTTCGAGAGGTGGTATGTATATTACACAAACGGTTCGCAAAAAAAGCAGAAGGCCAGTTTCTGGTTTAGGAACAGTACAAACGACTCTAAACGAGCAAAGAAGGAGCGAGGAAAAAAAACGTTATAACTCTAACATTTCCTAATAGTAATCAGTCGTCGATGTCACGAGTTACAATCCATGTCTACGTAATTGTTTCACAGTGCGTTTTCAACCTTCCCATCCAGATTTAATACTCCATCGATCTGTGTAGTAACTATATCTAAACCTGTTCTTCTTAACTGTTGCATTTTTCGCTCGCAGATCCGCTATTAATATTCTGTCGCGTTTCGACGCGACCATGCACAATGGATAACAATATGTAAAGCAATTGTATAAGATATTTAACCATTGTTAGTGCTCCTCATTGCTCTGTATGCTATCTCTGCCTGCTAGTAACGTTATTGCTTATAGAGCAGGCGAAACGAAGGGCATGGTGTGGTGGTGAACGCATTACTCCCCGGAAAGGATAATAGCGCGTTCGTTCCCCACCGCAGACACCTGTGGTCCGAAGTTTTGCAAATATCTCAGCATCATTGAAGTTATTGCTTGTATTTTTCACACTTGAGTGTCGTTATCACTATTTTTTTATTATTGCATTATTATTGTTATATAAACGGTTTGGTTATCCACGTTTGAGATCCTGTGTCACAGGAAACTCGGAGAGACCTGCACAAACAAACACTTTCACCACAAATAATTTCTCCCAACATATACAAGTCTTTTTATTCCACGGCGAAAAAATTGTGATTTCTAGAGAACACTACTGCTTTTAACTTTTTTCTACGTACTAGCTGAAATTAGTAGGAGGCACTGTTTTATCCATCCAAAGGTAGAACGTTGTTGCTACTATTCCGCATTCCACTCTGCTTCGCCTTGCAAACGCATTATGTTGGAACTTTGAGTGGTTTTGCTGCTGATGCTGAAAGCATTTCGATATTTTTTTGCAACTAAACATTCCATACAAATCGCAACAAAGCTGAAAATGATCGTAAGTAAATTATTGCTCAAAAATTAAACTTTCCATGTCGTTCGTAGGAACCAGCGCTCGTTTTCAAAGAGACCCGATAATGTCGGAATGTTTGGATACTTGCAAAGTTGAAAACTTAACATATTTGAAGAAGAGGCTTATGCTCTCTTACTTTAAAGAAAAGTAAGAACATTTCTGACATTTAGTGTTTACTTTAGCTTTGTTTAAAATTAAAACCCGCAAAGAAACTGTAATTCTTATTGCGGTTGGACAAGAAAACAGTATTGACGAAGATCGGTAGTTTCCAAAAGCTCTTATCTCAATTGACAAAGTTTATTATGAACTGAAATGTGCTTCTTGTGAGGTGTTGTTGTTTTCGGGCTCGCATTAATTGGAGAAAGGACTGATTAATAGGTGGAAGAATTGGCCACCTTCATAATTAGGTGAGAAATCGCTTGGTTTATAGCAGAGTGACCATAGTTATCGCTTTATGACTATTGAGAAAGTTCCAAGAGATCTGGGTTTACAAGGAATCCACTTTCCTGTGAGGTTGTCGCCGTTCAATGCTTTCTCCGTCGGTCTCTTCTTTCCGTTCTTTACGTTCTTACTTACCTGATGCTCCGTCAGCTGAAAGCGACTTCAACTCCGATCTCAGCTGATTTCTCGCCGAGAGTGATAACGAAGACGTTGAAGATGAGGAGAATGTCACAAAACCTTGTGTGTTTTTTGTTGAAAAGGCTAAAGAAAACGAATTGGAGAGAGAAGATGAACGCGCTGATGATGTGGGGAGTGATCTGTTGATTTAATAGTACACTACCTTTGATTTAGGGAGCCTTTCGACACTATTGTAGCGGACATTCCGTTTGTGGCGGATGTGCTATGCATGGCAATATAGTGTTGGCTTTGAAAATTTATAACAAGAGCAATGAACAAAGAGAGTCACAAGTATGCCCTAGATTTGATTCCTTGAGACTCGGTAGTATCCAATGAGTGAGCTCCATAGTCGGATTTCGAGCTGACCACCTTGATGGCTCCAACCTCCGACAGCAATTGGAAGATCATCAAAGCATCGGTACTAGGAGGGCATTTTTGAAAACATGACATGTTGTAAACAATCAAATTCGTCGTCGTTGAGTTCATTCGGACATCCGCGGCCTTCCTCATCTTCAAGATCAAAATCACCAGACTGGAATTTCCGGAACCATGTTTGTACTGCCGATACACCAGCATTACTTTCACCCCAAACTTCCTCAATGTTTCGAGCCGTCTTTTCCGCACTTCCACCGAGTTTGAACTCATAAAGGAAAATTTGAGCAAAATTCGTTTTTGACATCTGAGATTGCAAAACTCAATATTGGTAAAAAAAATTTAACTTCTGAAAAACTATAAAAACATGGTTACAGAAGAGTTCAAGATCGGCGTCTGGTTGCACTGTATGACACCATTGGCTTCTCATTCTGTTGAAGAAGTCAGTAGCAGGATTTCAAGAAAACGTTGTTGTTGTGTGGGTTGTTACAAGGCTGTTGCAGAGCTCTACGATCGGAAATACGCTGCTGAACACGCTAGAAAGGGTTGTCACTGAGGTTGTCCATATGCTATTGTAAAAAGAGTATTGTCTAGAATGCTCGAGTAGACGTCATACAATATGTACATAATCTGTACGAAACTTTATAAAGATTATTTATTGTAGGCAAAAATTATAATTCTTATATAATGGTCTTTGGTTGTAGGAAAGCAGCGAAAGTTGTATGTGGGATTGTAATTGATTTAGGGTGGGTAAGAATGATCTGTGAGTGACCTCCGTCAGTTTTGATTGCAAGCAACACTTACAGGGTGCTATTATTATCAACCACAATGATGCTGAGATATATGCAAAAGTCCGGACCACAGATATCTGCTGTGGGGATCGAACTCGACATTACCCTTTCTGGAGGTAACGGCGTTCACCACCACACCATGCGGGTCACTCGTTTCGCCTGTCTTTCAGCCAGTTGTATCGACCATTGCCATCAGCTATCACCATCAGCGGCATTGATCTGGCAACCTAAACCGGCTTCACATCAAGTCTACTATTATTGTTATTAACCTCCGGATAGGTAATAGCGCATCCGCCCCCACCGCATGTCTGTCATGTGTTCTGCAGTTTTGCAGATATCTCAGCATTACTGTGGCTAGAATTCACATAATACCCTACTGTGAAAATTTATAGTAGGCAGGAAGTAAAAGTTAACATTGTGATTTCAACTATAGTTTCGGCTTAACTGGATTCAATGTCAATTTGTGCTCCCCAGGTCAATACCGTTGATGGGTGATTGCTGATGGCAGCGTTAGGTAGAAAACTAGCTGAGAGAAACGTAAAACGGGTGACTGTGTTCGATCTGGTTCGGAGTCCAAGTTTTGCGAATATCTCAGCAACATTGTGGTTGTGTATCACATCATACCCTGCCCTGAAAAATTATAGTAGGCAGCGAATAAGAGGTTAACACTGGTAACACAATTCTTCCACTGGCATGTAACTTTTTCATACGACACGTCATCACATATACTGTGTGCATCCCATGACTTCTTAACTCGATTCGATTTCCTCACATTCGTCATCCACAAATGTGTTGGAATAACTCGCGTGTTGTTTTGATTGTTTGAGGATTTCGTCTTCTTTATGAATGTCGCAGAATGATGGTCGAATCTATTCTCCTTGCAGTTTGGAGATAGTCGAGCTTAACTGTAACCATGTGGATTGAAGGAGAGCTTTGGGGAGGGGTTCGGACTAACGTCTTTGCTTACTGATCGACGACACCATAAACCCTTCCAGTACCCCCTCCCTCCACTCTACCTCTTTCTCTCTCTTTATATATATATATATATATATATATATATATATATATATATATATATATATATACGTATATTTATATTCATATTCGCAATTTTAAAAGTGTAGCGAGAATGTGGCGACGTTTTATTATGAGGTGGAACAACAAGAATTGAATCCTTCATCCTTAGTACAATGTTTGTGTTACCGTAACAAACATTATTGAAACACTCGGCTTTTTCTGCTTCTTTCGAAGGATTTTCGTTGTCATCATAAAGAGCAGCAGTCACTACAATTATTTTTATACGAATACTCCTTGTATGATCCGATGTACTGTCTACCGCTTGTAATGTTCACTAACAGTGATCCCGCTTTTGACCGAGAGTAACTCTGCGGGACACCAAAAAAGTCATGTGTCAATGTTTTGCTCACTTTGCGGATAGGGGAGATATGATGATCTCTATTTCAGCTGTCTTTGTGAGAACGTAACCACTGATGGTTGGCCGAACTTTGTGGTTATTTTGCTACTTTGTAGCATACGATTTTTGTAGCATGCTCCTTTCTACGTTGTATTCTTGAAATTCACATAATATATAAAGCAGATCGAATAAACGTGGGAGTACAAAACTCTGCTTAAGTGACAAACGCAAATTGCTGCAGCCTATATATATCGCACTTAACATTTGCTCTAGAAAAATATGTCATCAATAAATTAAATAGTAAAGGATACAGCACTCGGTGTTGATCAATCCCTGAGGGATGCACCATGCAATCACCTTCGCTAAGTGTCGCTGGAAGTGATTGATTTCATATCCGGCTTTTACAGTGACTCGCGGTAGCCTACCGATCTATCGAGGTAGTGCTACTATTCTTCCAGACAGTTTTGGTACCAATTTGCCCACCCAGAAGGCATGGAAGGCTTGGTGGGCCAGCAGTGCGGGGATCGATCCCATGCGTGTATCAAGGCACCTCCGACCCCTGCACCACAAGCGCCCATCTCAAGTGTGAAACTGTGGCTGCCAGCAATAAATTATTTATTCAAAATTGAGATGGTCATACTATACTTTCATGTCGAAAAACTCCAGAAAATTCCTGTGAGATCATGGAATCGGATAGTATTCGAACTACAGTGCAATACTAAAAGCAGTGTTCATTCACTGGATAAACAGGTTCAGTGTTGGAGTGTCGTCGTTGGAGAGCCGTGGATGAGAGCTCAGATGGAGAAGTGAGAGCGTCGAGATGAGCGGTTAGTAATTCATCCAGCTGTACGGATTGCGAGCTCGCTTATCGAACATCGTGTACACCCAAGAGTAGGGATTTCTTGGCTGACGGTACATGTCTGCTGCGTAGCGAAATGAACGCTTCCTCTAAAACACAGCAAAAACTTAGCAAAAGCCGTCTTAGAAGTGTTTTTTATATCGAATAGTGATAATGTCGTGCATTCCTTTACCAATTAACGATTAAACTTCTAGTTCCTACTGTACAGTTATGGACACTTCAAATAGTGCATAAATATTTAGTAATGATATTTTGGCATGAAAGCTTAATTAACTCCAACTAGTTCCTTTTAAGCTTTCCATGCTTCCAAGCAATGGTGCTGAGACTGCAAACCCTCACCTGAGTCATCCAGCTATAAGGATTGCTGCCTCCCATACCCTGTTCGACAGCCATCCACGAATACGGATTACGAGCTCGTTTTACGTCTGTCCAGAAGGGCAAAATTTTTGCAACATCTGCAAGAAAATTCTTATTCGGTGCCATTTATAGTTCAATTTTTGGTTCTTCTGTCAGCCAGCTCTTCAAATTAAGACTTTTTCATACGACTCTTTGACAGAAGATTGGTAGTGATGAAGTTCGCTGCAGCAGCAAGTCTGTAGAAGTGTGACATGAATGTGAAGTGAGTGTGAAAAAATTTTCTCCGTCGATAAGCACGTTTTCAACGCTATGCTTTCTTTAAATGGCTGCAATTGTAGTCATAAGAAAGAAGGAATGGATTTCTCCAACCTGTATGATAAACAGAACGGTAATATTTTCTTCCCCTATCAATAAATAATAACCTGTCGTTAGGCTCTATTCGTTGAGTTATCCAGGAGAATTCCGCTTATAAAACATTTGTAGTCAAAAAATATTCCGAGAACATTTGAATTTACTTCAATGTTCACTCGTGAAATTTCAGCACTTTTGTTGGTGTTTTAATTCTAAATTTTATGACTTTATGGAGTTTTTTTAGAACTTCTATCATTTTTCTTTTCCACCTTTTATTTTTACATAACACCATGTCACATATACTACGGCTCCCGGCACTTGGTTCAATCTATTCCTTTCCTCGTGGGCATCATCCAAGTACCTTCTGGAGTTTGGGTCTGGCTGCCATTTGATCATTTTATATCTCCTTATGAATGTCGATGAGCGCTGGTGGAGTCGGTCCTTCCTGGAATTGTAGGATAGCCGTGCCAGGGCGATCTCATGCCTTTACCACAAGCAGTGATAATGCTGTGTGGATTAGAAAACACTTCCAGACAAGTTGCGACCGAATTCGTCGACCCGTAGGATGGGAGCCTTGTTCGACTCGTGATGGGTTGGAGCTCACTCCTTGCGCAGAATGAACGACATTTCTACTACTACGTTATGCGTGCTTTGTTTCGCTCTTTTATGCAGTCAATAATTAATAACAGCGCAGTTACGTCTTCTAGAGAGCGTAGAGTAAGCATGAGAAAGGAGACATTTTCTCATGATTGGATCGGTAGTTCTAAATAAATCATATTCTCTAAATGTCTTTTGCAAATTGTGTGCAATTAACTAAATAATACAGCAACTCGACACGAACGGCACATAGTGCTCATGGGTAGGACTTGTGGAAGTACGCCAAAACGCAGCATGGACTTGAATAACAACGGATTTGATTTCTTATTCGTTAAGCTTCATTCCTAGAAGTTGACATTTGAGCTCATTTCATCGCATATAAATTGCTTCTAAAAATAGATACTGTGCACCCCTTTTCGCCTTGGCATATATTACTGGGCTCTTCTTTCGGAAAGTTCTTCGATGGAAGTTAGTTCAGGTTATTACACCACAGCGTCCGCTAATTTAGCAACCCGCGTTTTCTTGGAGAAGTTCAAATTTTTTGCAATAAATCCTGGATAACTGTGGAAACAATTCAGCAGAAGCAGCGTCTAGATCTATTGAGCAGAAGAAGACGTTGATTATTCATGCCAAGATTTAATAAAAGTCGGTTTGAAAACTGCTGATTCGCTGTGTGCTAGCTAATTTAATAGCCAGTGCTTCAGGACGCATTGTTAGTCCAAGATAGATCATATTAAACAGGGAATCGACCAACACCAGTCTTGTGTAAAATGGGCCCTCTCGAGTGAGACTCTTCGTTCGAGCGGCTATCGTCTTCCATTGGGTTTGAGTCGATGCGGAACATCAAAGTCACGACAACGATCAGCTGTGTTCCATGGTCTCGGATCGAAGCCGTTCTGAGAAAGGTGAAGGCTTTGAAACGTTACCCTTATAAAACCTTTATACCAACCAGGTGTCAGCTCAACAATCGGACCTTGGGTTAGCTTAATAATCGAAGAAGGTAGCACTTAGATTATGACTGCTACAAAAAAAGAACACCTCCTCTGATAACATATTGTTTCCTTTTCCTTCAAAGACAATGAGAGAAACTTGAAAACCATAACTCGGAAAGGGACATTAACCAGCATGCAAATTTCCATAAGCTTCTCCTCAATTTTTTCCCACAACACAAAAAGTGTGAATAAAAAAGCAACTTAGTTCATTTAAAAGCTCGCATAATGTGATTGAAAATCTTCATTTGGTCGCCATAGCACTCTTCAGAGCCGCAATTACATGAGACGAGTGTTCACCGCAATTATTCCTTAGCACGAGGCTCTTCGCAGTTGCTTCGAGTAGGATTCCTTCGAGTGGAGCATCGCACGAACGCCGACCAGAGTAAAGATTTACAACAACCTCGCATAAGCTTGTCAGTAAACTACTATATTGACTACACAAGATGTTTCTTTTACTCACGTCCTTATGAATCAACATATTTTTTAAACTTATTATTTAATGCCTACTGTTTTCTAATTGCAGGGTATATTGCGAAATATAACTTCAATAATGCTGAGATCTTTGCAAAACTCCGGACCACAGGTGTCTGCAGTGCGGAACAAACGCACTAATGTCCTTTCCGGGGAGTAACGCGTTCATCATCGAACCATGCAGACCCTTCGTTTCGCTTGTCTCTCAGTTAGTTCTATCGACCTTTTTCAATCCCTCAGCATCATTGGAGTTATATTTAACAATATATCCTGCCGTTAGAAAAGAGCAGGCATTAAGTAATAAGTTTAAAAATGTGATTATAACTACAGCCTCAGCTTAACTGAGTTCGTTGCCGATTTGGGTCCCCTAGATCAATACCGCTGACGAGTGATTGCTGATGGGAAAAGATTGATAGAACTAGCTGATAGACAAGCGAAACGAAGGACCCGTATGTTGTGGTGGTGGACGCGTTACTCCCCGGAAAGGACAATAGCACGTTCGTTCCCCACCACAGACATCTGTGGTCCGGAGTTTTGCAAAGATCTCAGCATCATTGAAATTAACATATTGTTCTATATTTCTCTTTAATTAAATTTCCTTATGTGATGGGGCAGATAGCACAGTGGTATTGATGTCCGTTATCACTAACACGGTGCTAATTCGATTCCGCTTTGGGCCAACGAAGCTTCTCATCCCTCCGGGGTCGGAAAGTTGGTACCGGACTTGTCTGGGAAAAAACCGCTCATCGTAATTCAACTGGGAACGATCCAGCCCGGCTATCTCAGGGCTCCAGGGAGAATTGCTCGACCAGAATTCTATGACATTAGAGATGAAATGGGATTCCTCAAGCAGCAATCGAAGTCACACGTAAAGCTGGAAGACCTTTGTGGATGGAGGCGAGGAAGCGAACTGATTGTGAGAAGTGACGGTATCCGTACAGTAGCCGTGAAGACGGGCCAAATAAAATAAAAAATTACATCTTATCAAATAACTTTTAAAAATGGCTCAACAGTACCTTCGTTCATGACATGCTCGTTTGGATGTTGAAGCTGACTCTCTGCGGCTGCCGATATGACGAGTAGGAGTACATAGAAATACGATATATGGAACATGAAACTGAAAATACATGAACATGAAATTTTCGATCTATAATTCAATGGTAATAACAAATCGGGTTCGAGTCGGTTGTATGAACACACTTAGAAATAGGATGAGGATTGAGAACCCGTGACGCTATCCTGGTTCCCTAAAAGTTTTCGTGTCAATCTAGTTTAGAAATATGCCAAATCACACAAATTGCTTGAAACAAGAACGGATTTCAATTATGGCGAGAAAGAGCTTCGCTTTGTATGTGAAGAGACGCCGCGTATCAAAGCAACAGTTGTTGAGTTTCTATTCGCAGTGGTCAAGGTGTGCTTTTACATGGAGGAGGATGTAAAAACAACGAGCTGGAAAGTTCCCAGAATCGACTTTCTATTAACCACGGCATTGGAATGTGAATGCGTCGTTTTCTTGTTCAGCAATCGCGAGGTTTTTAAACAGCATACATTTACTTCCATAGAAAACACAATACAATACAACGCTAGCTGACGTTTCAGCAGTATCGCATTCTTCAGAGCCGCTTTTTTTCGTGACTTCCAATGAGGAAGCTTAGAACAGCTGATTATAGTCGCATATGGTTGACGACTCTGTCGTCAGCTGTTCATAGTCGTTCGGGAGCAAGAAACATCACAATTTTCGCCCTGACAGCTCTAATTTTTGTGTTATTTTGACTAAGGGCTGGACATCGGATAGCTCGCAAGATATCCTGGAGTGACGCGCGCCTTACTGGTTCAAGATGATTCCGAACTCTCGTAATTTGTTATTTTTCAATAAACTGACCATGTGTCATTTGTATTTGTGTCTAGACAAAAGAAAGCACACCCTCACATGATTACTGTATTAAGGTTAAAAGTTCGTTCAGGGTTTTGAAAACAGGTACAGGGTACTTCGATCGGTGACCTCTGGTTTCCTTCTCAATAGGAACTTAAAGTAAAGAAGTATACATGGAAAATATAACGCCTATTGAAAGAGTGGAGTGTATCGGGCGACACTGACACTGAGGCAGTAACAAATAATGATAGCCTTAGTGATGCAGGCTAAATTCACGCAACCTTGAATGCACGTTATATATATATATAAAAATATAAATATATAATATATCCTCGTGCAGGTTTCGAAAACTTCAGCGCTCAAAGCTGTCCAAGTGCTCTGGGTAGATTCCAAGAATCCAAAAATGAACCACAGAAAAGACTGCCTCTTTATCACATGCAGTCTTACGCAGTATTTAAAACTGAAATATTAACGTGAGTGAGGCACATTAACCTCCCGTATGAAATCGGTGCGGTGGTCTCCACGTGAAATACTCAGTGGAAGACTCTGAGAAAGCGGTGAACGTGGGAAAAAGCTCTCTTGTATGTATTTACGGTTTTTATCACAATGTTGTGAACGTTGCATCTTTTCCTTTTTTGTCATATTTTAGATCGAATTGATCAACAAGTCCTTCCTGCCTAGCCGTTTGAGTACGCACTTTTTCCTAGCTCAGATCGAAAAGAACCCATGCAATCTTAATACTGAATCATCAAGGTATTTTAATTGAGAGCTTTGGAACGCTAATATCAAGAAATAAATGAGACGTTGTAGCTGCTGAAACGAATGCTTAGCATTAATTTATCACCACCTTTATCATTTTACTACAGCCGTGTCATTTTTGCCAGCTCACTGTTTCTTCGCCTTTTTTTCTAAAAACTCGAACTAATGCCAGGGAAGTCTGTAATCGTTTCTCTATCGGGCCATACCAGTCCACATGCGTGAAGCTGCTTTTCTCGTCCCGTTTTCGGACTATCTTTTTTACCACCTTGAAAATGTTCGACAGCGTCTCTGGTAGTCGAGAATCGACAGTGTTCTGTTATTGAGGAGTTCAGTTAGGAAATCTATTTTCTTTATATTAATCACTAGTTCGCAGGGTACTCGTATTTTCCAAAGTCTTTTTATTGCATAGATTGAAAGAGATTTAATAGATGGAAGCAGGTGCCACGATTGTCGACGTAGACAGACATTTTGGATTACTTCTCTCACATGCGTGATACCATATACTCCTAGGACCACTCTATTAATGTTGTCACTGTTAGCCATCGGCTTTAACACCTATATCGAAATATTCTTATTTTAATACGGCTCCATAAAAAGTGACACCTATAATTTTTACCTAGATAATATCTCCACTTCGATAAATTTTTTGTGGAATGGTGAAATTCTGTTTGGAAAGACGTTGTATCGTTTATGGTGGACTTTTGCACGGTAGAGACACCATTGCAGGCCAGAGCTTCTATGATTCCATTTGTATTAATCGGAAGGCCATTTTTACATCGATAAAGCTTAAACGATGTGGCCTTATAGTTTTCTAAACGGACTTTCGCTTGAACTCGGCATGAATAATTGACATGTTTGTTTGTGTTGTTCAGCTCTGATCTCTTACACTCTCGAAACATCTTAGTCAATTTCTATCGAATATGGCGTTTAAGCATTTTCGAATCACTGTTTGCTCACAATCTTGTCTTTTCCCCAAAGTTTTCCTAATCTATTAAGGATAACTCGAATCGAACTTGTGCACTGTTCATGGTAGGCGGATTGCGCTATAGTTGCCGATCTCCTATTTGTTCTCTACTGCTTAAACACCTTACTTTCTATAAACTAACGAACAAGAAGTCGAATTAGTCCGTTATTGTCACTATACATTAGATCCTTCAGACGTTTTTCTTCTCGGGATCAAATACTGCACACCAAAGAGCGGCCAATTATTTCAGCAGTCGTTATCAGATCATGGTGTAATTCAAAACATCCAATGCAGTAAAGATTTAAAAAAGAGATATCCCTTGTCATAAAATCTGGTAATTAGGAAGTAGACCTCAGGCAGAAGGATTAAGATAGATCATTTTCAAGCACTTTTCCATTTTTGAAAGATGTGAAAGACCCACGACGTTAACAACGAGACTGTCAAAGGTGTTATAACGCTAAACGAATAACAAAGACATTGAACGGTATTGCCAAAGCCATATGAATTTCCTCTAACTTTCGGGGTTTCCCTGAAATTCTAGAGCAACTGAATAAATAATAGATGCCTAAGTAATCTTGCCAGTAATGAGAAAATCCAAGTAGGGAAAAGTAAGGAGATTCATCTGACTGGCCTAGGAGATCTGCTTAATAATAAAGTCAGTAGAAATACATCAGAGGCAAAATTCCTAACTTTTGATATTTCCGCTCTCGAATTCACTTTGCAGTTTTTAGAAGCTCCAAGATTATAGCACCATAACGTTATTTCACTTAATTTCACTGGGGAAAATAAGGATAACTAAGAAAACAAGTAAAAATCCAATCACAAGTCAATAACTTTAAAAACTGAGCTGATAGGTCACTTCCAGTTACACTGCGAAACTGCTCAGATGTGGTTTTTTCCACTCCGCTGTCATGGGGAGCGGGGAGCTATGAAGCAGAGAAAAGGCAAGGGTGTAAATGTTAGAGTATGGGAAATTCAGTAAAAATAGCAAATTAATTGATCAACAATAATTTCGTGTCTCCATGGTCAGGAAATGCGGTGCAGCGTGCATTGAACAATGAGATGAGGTGATTTTTTCAACTCATTCATAGGTCTCCAGTGGGCGGTGTTTACAAGGGTTGCTAGCCGGAAAAACACAGCGCGTGTGCTAAAAATACTATTGGGACTTTCATATACTTAGCGAAGCCTTGTCGTTCTGACAGCATGTCACCTTTGACAGACACAAAATTGTTTGGACAATTTATCGATTTTTTTAAGTAGTAACGCTTTCAAAAGCCTTCATAATAAAAGAGAACAGAATAGATAAAGGAAACGTGGACATGAGGGAAAGAGGACTACAGCGACGTTTTCGTCACAAGTACCGACCAAGTAAGGTGGAAACACACGACAGGCATATGGTGGCTGCGAATGGTGGTGGTCTGCTTGCCTAGTACAACCAACAACAGACCGTCCCATGTATAATAGTCGGTCATTTTCGGAAAATAGATACTACTAGTCGCAGCACAAAGTGCAACTACGAAAGGCACTTTGAAAACATTTCCCTGAGCTCTTTTGTTTTTTTGCTACGTTTGTTTTCATGGCGGATTAATATAATTTTCTGGGAAAGAACCTTTTCTGACATTAATAGAATGCATTCGGAAACCTTTCACTATTGATGACTATTTTTTCACTGGCGAACTTAGAAAGTTCGCCAGTTTCCTGGCTTAAGGTGACAGTCGCTTCATACACTTCCATAAAGCAAGATGGAAAAAGATGTTAAACTTTCCCAAAAAAAATATTTGTTAGCTTGATGTACGTTCAGCTACTCAATAAGATTCTTTGCACGGTGATTCAAAAAGCAATGGCTGATTTCTTTTCAGCATACGGTCAATGATGTTAATACGTGGCCCCATTCGATGAACATTTCAATTTTAGAGATTGGTTTTGAGTACCATGCCCCATTAAATTCAAAACCCCGAAAAAAAGGTTAAATTCTACACGTAATGTTAAGATCGAAAGTGAAGAAATATTAGGTATGACTGCAGCTAGCGGTGGAAACTGAATGCGACGGCGGTGGGCAGTCGAAGTTCGGACGCCCCATGTGCTCGGCCTAATCTGTGTCCGTTTACGCATGTGTTGAAATTTTAATAGAAAGTTCAACAACACGATTGTTTAACCAATCTCAAATTGGATAAGCTTAGTCTCTGTCTTTCGAGCACCAAAGAATCAAATTATAAGCTTTTTCACAGTGAAGACTATAGAATAAATCTTAAGAAAAAGTACAACTACTTACTGAGAAGATAGAGTCCAGATGTGCATAGGCATAGGCTAATGTATATGGCTTCTCTCAATCACATATAAAGTCCCTTGGGGATTTTCTCTGCACCACACTAATTTTCGACTAATCTTCTAATTTTGGGAAAGATCATAAACCTCTAATTAGTAATTTAAACAGACCGAATAGTATGTTGTGTGGAACATAATAGCTAAGTTTCTTGCTGGCGCGTCTTGCAGTAATTCCCACAACCGACTTTCTATCAACTTCGATATTAATCACATTGTTCTCGATGTTTTTACTGAGCAAACACGAGGTGCTACTTTTTTCTTTATTCCCTTAAAGCTGACGTTTCGGCAGTATTGTCTTCTTCAGAGCGTGGGAGAGTATATTGATAAGCAATTGGTTATGCCAAAACATCCAATAACACGAACAGAAAGATGTAAATCTTAGCATGTTTTGTGGAACATAATAATAAGGTTTTTTCCCCGAAAAATACTATAAGGAAATAAATACCCCTTTTCCACCACTTGCAAAATAAACTAATGAGCGATTACTTTGCTCGTATGCCGTTATGGCTATAGATGAACCTGAAATATATCCTCTGCCGTTGGTTCGATCGCGCGATGAAGAAAGCCCTCATCTTTCTGCGGTCACCGGAGTATGATTTTGTATGATCTTACGTTATGATGGTATGGGTTTATTTTCATCATTTTCTTATGATATTTCTAAATTTTTAATGTCGTACATAATCGGAACTTAATGAGGTGAAGAATTCCGCTTTAAAAGCTAATTAACCAAATCACCAATGACTTCCTAGTCATGATGAAGAAATGTCTCTTTTCTGTACTAAGCGGGTTTTACTGCGTCGGACTGGAACACTTCAACAACGACGATATTCACTGAAAAGGAATTCTATCATAATTATCATTTAAAAATAATGATTCTATAGTTCCCAGGATCGACTTTCTCTTAACCTCGGAATTGGAATATGAATGTGTCGTTTTCTTGTTCAGCAATCGCGAGGTTTTTAAACAGCATACATTTACTTCCATAAAAAACACAATGAATACAATACAACGCTAGCTGACGTTTCGGCAGTATCGCCTTCTTCAGAGCCTGGAAGGGCATACTGATATACAATCTACTAGGCCAAACGCTTCAATGGCACTTACAAAAAGACGAAAGACTCTTTGGTAATTACATGATAAACAACTTCTCGAAAAAACCCATCGCTTTTTCGTGACTTCCAATGAGGAAGTTTAGAACAGCCGATTATAGTCGCATGTGGTTGACGACTGCACCATCCCAGATCAAAAATCGATACGAACGTACGGGATCAGGTCGCGCATGACCTCCGGGCATTCATCCCTGCAGTTATTGAAGCGTTTGGCCTAGTAGATTGTATATCAGTATGCCCTTCCAGGCTCTGAAGAAGGCGATACTGCCGAAACGTCAGCTAGCGTTGTATTGTATTGTGTTTTTCTATGGAAGTAAATGTATGCTGTTTAAAAACCTCGCGATTGCTGAACAAGAAAACGACACATTCATATTCCAATGCCGAGGTTAAGAGAAAGTCGATCCTGGGAACTATTACAAGATGTACCAGCAAAATACTTTCGACTTGTGAAGGAAGCATTGCCACTAAGACAGAGATTGTCTTAGCTAGGCAGCAAATCAACTTCCTCCGCTGCCGTTTTCAACGTCGAGTCGTGCCGAAGTTTATAAAACGAAAGCGACTTCACGAGAAATGCGGTCAACCAGAGGGCAGCCAACAAGTACGAGGCATCGAAATGGAACTACTTCGAGCTGCACTACGAAGCAAGCAGAACGAGATGTTTGCCAGAATGAAGAAGTGTGCAACGAAGGAACATTTTTGTGCTTTGTATTTGGAGGATCGCCTTTGGAGGAGGATAGTTGGTGGGTCGATATTGATATGCGATTTTATTAGATCTAATGCCAAAATAACCTTACAACGGAAATTCGAAAGCCTGTTGGGTAATTCACACGTCTCAGCTTCAAGAAACAACCGCAAACGAATTCCTTACGTTTCTGATAATAGTCAAAATGGGGTTGATAATGCACCAAGAAAATCTAGGGTCACCGTGATTGGGGGCATAACAATACCTGAGAATGCGCGCTCGCTATTAGAATTGGGCCCAAGTTTTGCACCATCACGGCCCATTTCTAAAACGACCCTGCGTAGGATAGCATGCAACCTTTATGAACTTCAAGATCGACACCACTATCAGGCTAAGCAAGAAACATCAAATAGAGATAAAAATCAAGAGGCGGCGACACTACCACCATCTCCTTTCCCAAAAACGTTCTTTAGACAGCAGGACCCTAACGATGGAGTTGACATAAAATTCCGCGCGTTTTCGGACGGCGTTCTCAAGACCCTTGATCACTACCGCGATAGAAAGTTTATCTCTAACCTTACAGCCACACAAAAATGTGGCAAGCGGGAAATTAGAGAATTAATAAACTCGAAAACAATAAGATTGTCTGTTAGTGATAAGGGGGGAGAGTTCGTAGTTATCCCTCGCCAGCTGGATGTTGAGATAACAAAGGAACATCTTAGTGATGCTATTCTCTATCGCCCATCCTCTGAAAAGGAATATAAAAGTCAATACCGAAAGCTAAACAATCAATGGGTCAGCGTGGCAAAGACTGCGGGTTTAAAATCATCGATTTCGCACTTTGAAATCGATAGACCAACATGTCCCGTCCTATACCTACTTATTAAAACACATAAGTTGGTATCACCCGATGATCATGCGTCAACCAATCCGTCATCATTTAAGGTTAGACCGATCATCAGCCGTGTAGACGAGCCAACGAATAGAATAACCTGGTTTTTAAGCCTGATACTTACCCAGTTGCTTAACCACATTCCAGCTCACCTCACAAACACCCAAATGTTCCTAGAACTTCTACGCGTCTCCTAATAGCGCGTACGTGACGGAGTCTTTCGACGTTACCGCAGTGTACACCAACGTGTCGAATGACTCCGCAGTGCAAGCCATCTTCGAACTTCTTGTTGAACATGAAGGAAGAACAAATATGCATGGCTTGACCATTGAGCAGCTAATAGCTCCCTTAAAGGACTGCCTAAACTACTCTATTTTCAGATGGTCTGGGAAAAATTTCGCGCAAATGAGGGGCTTGGTAATGTGACAGCGACTGGCACCAAGCCTTCCCATTGTGTTTAAGTCTAAGATAGAAGGCTCTGTTCCCGATCTCCGGCAACTACTCTACTGCAGATATGTAGACGGCTTTAATGATGCTGAGGTATTTGCAAAACTCCAGACCGCAGGTGTCTGCGGTGGGGAACGAACGCGCAATTGTCCATCCCGGGGAGTAACGCGTTCAAAAGCTGAACTGGGTTCGTTGCCTATTTGGGCTCCCCAGATCAACCCCGCTGACGGGTGATTGCTGATGGCAAAAGATCAGTAGAACTAGCTGAGAGACACGCAAAACGAAGGACCCGCATGGTGTTGTGGTGAGTGCGTTACTCTCCGGAAAGGACAATATCGTGTTCGTTCCCCACCGCAGACACCTGCGGTCCGGAGTTTTGCAAATATCTCAGCATCATTAAAGTTATATTTCGTTATGTATGCCCTGCCGTTAAAAAATAATAGGCAGTAAATAAAACGGTTAAGATTATGTAGATGACTGTTTTGTCGCCTTCTGTATGCAGGAGATGGACAAATGCTTTGAATTATTGAACGAGCAGTCCGAGTACATAAAGTTCACCCGGAAGAAACCGAGAAAAAACTGGTTTACGTTTTTTAACGTTCAAATAAACCTATCAAGTAGTAGTTACTTGACAAAGTGGTACCGAAAGCCAAGTAACAAGAACATCTTCATTCATTTCCTTCCTTCCCACCCTTTACACACAAAGAAAACTTGTGGGAAACTTGTTTCGAATAGCCACCTCTGTGTGCACAGCCGGGGAACTAAAGGAAGAATCGCGCGACTATGCTCGGCAAATAGCATTTCCAATGGCTATGAACTAGTCACAACACGAAATAAGTTTAGTAGGAGAGCGATGGGCCGAAACGAAACACTTGGCCAAAAGAAAGTCCCGTTTATGTTGCATTTTATTAGCGATGAAGTAGGCGTCCATTGCCATTGTCACCAACCATGAGCTAAAATCAGTGTGTTTAAAGTTGGAGATAAAAACGAACATGTTGTTTGCACCAACTTCAGTTTTCTGATTAGCNTGATACTTACCCAGTTGCTTAACCACATTCCAGCTCACCTCACAAACACCCAAATGTTCCTAGAACTTCTACGCGTCTCCTAATAGCGCGTACGTGACGGAGTCTTTCGACGTTACCGCAGTGTACACCAACGTGTCGAATGACTCCGCAGTGCAAGCCATCTTCGAACTTCTTGTTGAACATGAAGGAAGAACAAATATGCATGGCTTGACCATTGAGCAGCTAATAGCTCCCTTAAAGGACTGCCTAAACTACTCTATTTTCAGATGGTCTGGGAAAAATTTCGCGCAAATGAGGGGCTTGGTAATGTGACAGCGACTGGCACCAAGCCTTCCCATTGTGTTTAAGTCTAAGATAGAAGGCTCTGTTCCCGATCTCCGGCAACTACTCTACTGCAGATATGTAGACGGCTTTAATGATGCTGAGGTATTTGCAAAACTCCAGACCGCAGGTGTCTGCGGTGGGGAACGAACGCGCAATTGTCCATCCCGGGGAGTAACGCGTTCAAAAGCTGAACTGGGTTCGTTGCCTATTTGGGCTCCCCAGATCAACCCCGCTGACGGGTGATTGCTGATGGCAAAAGATCAGTAGAACTAGCTGAGAGACACGCAAAACAAAGGACCCGCATGGTGTTGTGGTGAATGCGCTACTCTCCGGAAAGGACAGTAGCGTGTTCGTTCCCCACCGCATACACCTGCGGTCCGGAGTTTTGCAAGTATCTCAGCATCGTTGAATATTTCACAATGTATACCCTGCCGTTAAAAAATAATAGGCAGTAAATAAAACGGTTAAGATTATGTAGATGACTGTTTTGTCGCCTTCTGTATGCAGAAGGAGATGGACAAATGCTTTGAATTATTGAACGAGCAGTCCGAGTACATAAAGTTCACCCGGGAGAAACCGAGAAAAAACTGGTTTACGTTTTTAAACGTTCAAATAAACCTATCAAGTAGTAGTTACTTGACAAAGTGGTACCGAAAGCCAAGTAACAAGAACATCCTCATTCATTTCCTTCCTTCCCACCCTTTACACACAAAGAAAACTTGTGGGAAACTTGTTTCGAATAGCCACCTCTGTGTGCACAGCCGGGGAACTAAAGGAAGAATCGCGCGACTATGCTCGGCAAATAGTATTTCCAATGGCTATGAACTAGTCACAACACGAAATAAGTTTAGTAGGAGAGCGATGGGCCGAAACGAAACACTTGGCCAAAAGAAAGTCCCGTTTATATTGCATTTTATTAGCGATGAAGTAGGCGTAGCTATTAAACGATGCTTAAGAAGGGCAGGTCTAGGGGTGTCGGTAGCGATAGTTGAAATACCACCGGCTATTCTACGTCGTCAGTTAGTTCATAGCCGCCTGTATGACCGTCTATGTGAAACAACAAATTGCGTAATTTGCCCTTACGGCAGGGACAGTGATTGGAAGAGTTGAGGTACGATATACCTGATCTCTTGTAGTAATTGCGGAGATGAATATATTAGCTAAACGGGCAAACCTTTGTGTATCCGTATAAAAGAACACCAAGATGGCAAACGAAAACTAAGACGAAGCACCCCACTAGGCACGCATAGGAAACAAAAGCAGAGCGGAGACGATTTTGAAGTAAAAGTCAATATCCTTGCACAGGAGTCTAAAACACCAGCGCGGAAACTCCTTGAGGCTTTTTGGATCAATGCCAAAAACCCTACAATGAATAGCAGGGATGAATGCCCGGAGGTCATACGCGACCTGATCCCTGTTCGCATCGATTTTTGATGTGGGATGGTGCAGTCGTCAACCATATGCGACTATAATCAGCTGTTCTAAACTTCCTCATTGGCATTTTTGATGTGGGATGGTGCAGTCAACAACCATATGCGACTATAATCAGCTGTTCTAATCCTCATTGGAAGTCACGAAGAAGCGGTGGGTTTTTTCGAGAAGCTGTTGATCATGTGATTACCATAGAGCTTTTCGTCTTTTTGTAAGTGTTGTTGAAGCGTTTGGCCAGTTAGACTGCATATCAGTACACCCTTCCAGGCTCTGAAGAAGGTGATTCTGCCGAAATGTCAACTACTGCTGTATTGTATTGTGTTTCTCTATGGAAGTAAATGTACGCTGTATAACAACCTCGCCATTGTTGAACAAGTAAACGACACAGTAATATTCCAGTGCCGAGGTTACTTGAAAGTCGATCCTGGGAATAGAAAGATAATCCCACGAAACTGCTCCTCCGTGACTCTGGCTCAGATTTGTGGACCGCACATCTTGATTTCGATGCGCATGGTCAAATGACACGCAGCCGTGAAAAGGCTGGACCAAATTTTTCCAAACGACCACGTTTTGCCATGTAAAAACCACTACTGCTGTCAGTTATGGAGGAGCACTAGCCATTGAAGCAAGAGCAACAGATCACCAATAAAAAGCAAGGTAATCTGTCCCTCATGAATCCCATCACCACATGCGGTACGTAGGGCGATGAGAACTCAGGCTCTGTGAAAAACTTCGGTGTCAAACAAGAGAGGGAAATCAGTGTACTCGTCAACATGATACCTCGTTGCAAATTCACTTCTAGAAAGAACAGCTGATAAACACTGCATAGGTAGTCATTCAGTAGAGAGGAAAGAAAAAGAGTAGGAATAATGTTTTTAACGTTTTGTTTTCTGCCTTCTATAATTTTCATGGCAGGTTATTAAGCGAAATACAACCACAACGTTGCTGAGATATTTGCAAAACTCTGGACCGCAGGTGTCTATGGTGGGTAATGAATGCGCTATTGTCCTCTTCGGGGAGTAACGCGTTCACCACCACACCATGCGGGTCCTTCGTTTCGCCTGTCTCTCAGCTATTTCTATCGATCTTTTGCCACAGCAAACACGTTAAAAACATTGTGATTTCAACTACAGCCACAGCTTAACTGGGTTCTATGCCGATTTGGGCTCCCCAGATCAACTCCGCTGAAGAGTGACTGGATGAAGAAACGTAGGAAATAAACTGGAGTCAACCGTGAGCACTTGCAAATCAGCTGCATTGAAAGCCTATCAAAATATTATTAAGGAAGCGAAGGAACTATTACACTGCCAACAGCTAAGGAACTTCACAGTTCTTTTTGTACGACTCCTATGAAACCTAGATTTCGAGCAAGCAGACAAGACCGCGGACAACAATGTGGAGACCGGACCAGTAAAGTAAATGACAAGACTTAGGTTAGCGAATCTCGTTTACAATCGAAGATCGATGCGATGTTGATTTGGTTGCATTGCAAATAAAAACGTTGAAGACCACACTACTCCCATAAACAAAAAGAACTTTGCAAAGCAACACAACTGAACGCGCCGACAGTTGGCCTCTCAGTATTAGTTAATGGTGTCTCACTTAACTCCAGACAAAGAAAGATATGTCTGTAGCAACCGTCTTAAGCATCCAATTTATGGAATAAATCATCACCTTTTCTCAAGATGTTGATGAAACTGAAATAAGGCTTGACCCTAGTTGATGAGCAAATATTAGGACTAAAGGAAAATATTCTTAAACATAGAAAGCTGACCATTTATTTCCTAAGACAATGAACAGAGAAGAAGTTTCACCAGTGAAACAGTGGATTGTGGATAACTTGGAAAGTGGCACTATGGTCACAGAAGCATCTGCTGAGAACGAATCCAGATGGATGGTTCTTCGCTCACGTAAGTCGCATTTTACAAACATACAGAGCGTCCGTTGAGCACAATGAACAGACTCGAAGAGTATTTCTACAAGAATAGTGAGGTTCAGCTTTAAGGTTTTCAGTGAAACTATCCCATCAACAACTCGTACGTTGAGAAAATGTCGGCCCACGGCATAAACATGTTAATGACCGTAATCACACCCACCACACCCACAGATCGCCGTCGGCTGCAGAACCAAGGCCGTTCCTGCAACATAAAAACGGCACACAAAGAGTATACGACCGTCTTCATTCAGTAGCAAATGCAAGATGAGCGACCGTGGATGTACAGCCACGCAGACTGCCTGCATGGGCAATGATCGCCAATGAACTAAACGAGTAGGAAATGTTAACGTCTGGACAATTTGTGGACACATAGGCGTCATTATCCGAAGAAGCGACACAGTGCATCCAACTAACTAGTATTTTTGCTCATTTATACAACCCTTCTTCAAATACTATGCATTCCTGACACTTATTTCCGCTAGTTCGTTATCTTATACTCGTTATCCATGTTAGAGCCTTTGGGAATACGTACGAATTCATTTTGCTCATGAGGATTTCTTCTCCTTCATTAGTACCCTGGAATTCTGATGTAGTTGGTTTTAGGTGGAATTTGAGGTGGCTCTAGTACAGCGTTCTCAAGATCTTTATTAAAGTCAATTGACAAGCTTAGTGCATGGTAAGGGGCTTTTCCCAGGCCATTGAGTTTACAATTTATCCGTGCGAGTGACGCTTACTTCGCAAAGGACTGTATCGAAGTGAAAACATTGGTAGTTTTGTATTCTTAACGGCTGCACTTTCCACTTCATGACACTTAAAACGAAAAACAAACCTTACCTAGGCTTTATATTGTAATCAGTTTTTTCTCAAAATTGAGCAAGCAGTCAGCTTCGATGGTTCTCATCGGTGATGCCAATACCACGAGCTTGTTAGATTTCCAAACAGCAACCGAAATTTCCTTATGTCCTGATTTTTCAGCATAATAAAGTATTATGTAATAATAGAAACAGCCTCAATACTAACAGCAGTATTTTCAATACCATCTTTTTGCCAATTTCTGGAAGAATAGTCAATACCCTTTTTATTCCTAATCTTACTTGATTATGTTATAAGCGCTTTCTGTGGTTATGACTTGAATTCGGGATCCAGAAGAAAGCAATATTTCCAGTTTTCTAACTTAATCCCGGCATAATGAAGCAGATAGCGCAGTGGTAGTGGTGTCGGTAATCACGAGCATGCTGCTAGTTCCATTCCACTCCAGGCCAACCAAGCCTCTCCTCCCTCCGGGGTCGCCAAATTCGTATCAGACTTGTCTGGGAAAAAAACCACTCTCTGCAATCCAATTGGGAACGCTCCAGCTCGGCTATCTGAAGATTCCAGTGAGAATTGCTCGACCAGCATTCCACGACGTTCAAGATGAAATGAAAATACTTAAGCAGCAATCAAAGTTACATGTAAAAGTTGGAAGTTCCTCGTGGAGAATGGATGCGAGGTAACGAATTTAATGTGAGAAGTGCTAGGGCCCGCACAGTAGACTTGAAGAAAGGTTATATAAAATGAAATTTAAAAAAAATCTTGGCATGGATACCTGACTGGCATAACTGATGTTCTGAAGATGTCGGTACCACTTTATTGTTAAATCTTTTTAGTAATAATTTCAGAATAACCTCGTGTCAGCTTGTTGATTAACCACGTTATTGGTAATATTAGTGGCATCCGTGGGAAATTACACTTCCCTTAGCAAAAGAAAGGACATTTCGGATAATTCAGTATGATATGTGGAAACTGTCACAGCTTCCATTATTAAGCTTGATGTAGACGTAATCAAACACAATTATTATTCAAAGCGAAAGCCACTGTGCAACGAAAGACAAATTTATTCGTTCTGAGACCACAAAAGCTCGGCAGTCTCGAAGTGATGAGCTGTTCAAAAGCGCTTTATGCAGTGATCCGCACATAAAGTACCAATAAGTAGCCATAACACAGCCTTATTCCGGTGCGAATTCGACTTTGGAAAATGTGGAGCTTCAACTTGTCTGAACACTGAGTTTGACGTTTTCGGCTTTCGTATAGGATCCATTTTTCATTCTACGTTACAACGCGAACGAGAAACGACTCGTTTTCTTGTGCGTAGAAGAAGCGAAGAGCAAAATGTAAAGCGAAAAATTTTTTGAGTATTGGTTGGCTCAAAACGCATCAGCTTGTCGAGCTTTTTCATCTCCCCAATCTACTTCAGGCAACGAACGGCCGAATGATCGAATGGTCGACAGCGAGTTCCTCAGCAGCCTTTCGTATAGTTGCAAGAAGATCGCCTTCAATGACCGTACTCATTCGAACATTGTCATATTTCAATCGCCGGCCACTGCGTTCGCCTATTTTGTAATGTCCCACCACTGCACTGCTGTTATAAGGAACCGGAAGACAGACAAAAAGGAGAACTTTGAAAGGGTAACATCCGAACTTTTATTTAGAACCAGTCTATTGAAAATGGAACCAGTTTGCCTACTAGAGAAGGAATGATGTTTGATAATTCGATGTTTTTCTTCAATGAATAGACACGAGTTTGTTATTGTAGAATGAATATATTATTATAGAATGATGTTTGATTCTCCAAGGAAGGGGTCGAAGCACAAACAACGCTAGTTTGCAAGGTGATTGTGACTACTGCACTTGCAGGGTGACTGGTTCTCCAAGGATAAGACGAAGCACAAACAACGCAAGTTTGCAAAGTGTTTTTAACTACTGCACTTGCAGCGCCCCGAGATGTATAAGAGGGCAAAGAAAAAACTTCAACTGGTTTTTTGATTATGACGCGCTTTGCCTCGAGGTTTGGCAACCATAAAAATACTAAGAAGCATTGAAACTGCTGCACAGTTAGGTATCAACAAAATAAGCGAAATTTCCTCAATTGAAAAAATGCCTCGCTATTACACATAACCAGAAGGAACAATCGCTGAAATTAGCCCTGCAGACGGCTATTTCCAGTGGCTGCGAAACAGCGGATCCTGGGGATAGCTCTAGACAAATGACGATGGCACCAAACGATATGTCCATAGAGAATGAGGTAACGTAATCGTGCCTTTCATTTCCAACGAAACAAGCACTTCTATAAAACTTTGCTTCAAAAGGACTAGTCTGGAGAAATCGGTAACAACGATTGATTTACCACCGAAGGGACTCCAAAGCGTCTGTTAGTTCGCAACCTTTTGCATGGCTGTCTGTGTAGAACGCAACATTGCATAATTTACAATAACAGTAGAGACAGTGATTGCACGACCTTGGGTACAGTCTGTCCGATCTTTTGCAAAGCGTCCGGGGGCGAATACATTGGCGAAACGGGTCTCTGCGTTTCGACATTGGTCAGACCACTCTGCGTCCCGTATAAAAGCCACCTAGTCGGTAAAGTTAAAGTTAAACCAAATACTCCACTACCCACGTGTAAGACACAGCGATATAACGGGGAAGATTTTGAAGTGGAAGCCACCACTCTCGCACAGGAATCTAGAGCTTCACAGCCTAAAACGCTCAGAGTATTCTGGATAAATTCCAAGGAAACGACAATGAACCGAAGGGAGAAATGTCTCGTAATCGCGCCTTATTTCAGACGTTATCTATTATTATGTTATACCTTTTTATTTTCTGCCTACTATAATTTCGCGGCAGGGTACTAAGCGAAATACAACCACAACGTTGCTGAGATATTTGCAAAACTCTGGACCGCAGGTGTCTATGGTGGGGAACGAACGCGCCATTTTCCTTTCCGGGGAGTAACGCGTTCACCACCACGCCATGCGGGTCCTTTGTTTCGCCTGTCTCTCACCTATTTCTATCGATCTTTGCCACAGCAATCACCCACAGTTATCTATTATTATTATTATTATTATTATTATTATTATTATTATTATTATTATTATTATATTTGCTTAAGAATGATATTTTACGCTTCCATTTGAACTACGTATGGTTGGTCTCCAAGAAAAATTTCCGCTGGAAAGGTCATAGAAAGAGGTGGGTGGGCGAAGGAGATGCTTTGTTTTCGTGTTTTTTCGGTTTTCGTTATGGAGTTATTTGGCGGGGTAGATTGTAGATTTGTTTGCTACTGCCGAATCCACGTGAAAATCAACCCTTAGAAACACCGCAAATAGAATTTATTGTTTTATCACCTAGATGATTCAGAGTATTTGCTTACGAGTTTTCAGGCTGCTTAAACAACGTTGCTTCTGTTCTACTGGATTGACATGTATCCTTCCAAAGACACGAAGTAGTGTTTATGATATAGTGTTCATTGATCCCTAGTTTCCCAAGGAGCAGTGGATCGGTGGATAGCAAAGTCAGCCTGGAATTTTCTCAAGTCATCACAGCACGCAGCTGCCAGCCCTAGTAAATCAGAGGTAGATATGCCAACTTGCAAAATTCATTCAGTCCTAGCCGAGTTCTCGAGTGGAAGTGTAGAACTTACACTAAGCTTGGCAAACATTGCTGAGAGTTCAATCCCCAGTCTACATCACAGTACGACATCCATGAGTAACCTATGCCTCCACAGAGCAGCGAAGCACTGGATTAGATGGTGTTACAACTAGTTTATAACCAGACACCAATCATTCTACAAAATCATTGTTAGTTATGCAAGAAAAAGGGTTTCAAAAGACGGTGCTTGATACTATCTTGTCAGGGTTACTTTATATTCAGTGTTTCGTACGTCGCTTGAAAATTTAAACGAGATAACACGGGAGTAAAAGTTAGACTGAGAAACCATCTTATTTTTGTACACTAAGCTTTAGCTGGGCTGGGGAGGTGCCGATTTGATCAACACGTGCTGGCAAGCGATCCCGATTGAATGTCGAGAAAACGATGTACTTAAGAAGTGGATGGATGCATTTCTCGTGTCCCATTTATGTTCAACAATACTGGATCGAAAAGCTAATAATTTAAGTGAATCTTCGAGTCCACAGAAAGAGCCGAATCTATGAACTACACCTACATACGAAAAAAATTAAGACTACTTTTGCCTGCTCAAGTCGCTCACAAACAGCGAGAGCACAGTGTTGATGCCGATGTCTATACCAAGTTGCTGAATTGAAATTAGGCAAGCTAATATGTGAAGTCAGAATTTCGATCTGGCTCTACAAGCTTTTCACTTTTTGAGCGTTTTAACCGAATAAAACTTGTATAGCAATCTCGTATAAGTAAGCTCAGGTATTTAAACAAATTTTGACTTCAGCGATCTTGTAACGAGTACGAAATATGCGGACATGGACTGCAGCCAACGACGTCATTTATTTGCAAACGGCTATTAAAGCAAAACCGCTTAAAACAATTCGAAAAGTTTCTCGAAGTGCGTGCTGTGTTTTAAAAAGTGTGATCTTTCCAAACCGAGTTTCATTCGGCCTCGACGTCAATACATTGATTTGGTGACAGACTTCACGTCAAATTTATTGTAGTTTCGAAAGTTAACATTCAGCTTAGTTCTGTAAGTACTTTACTTCTCATAGTAGTGGAGGGAGTTTTCTTTTTTGGACAGGATATAATGTGAAATAAAACAACAGTGATGCTGAGATATTCCCAAAACATGGATCCTAGATCCCAGTTTTTGGCTCAACACTGGCATCAACAATCACCCGCCTACGGTAATGATCTGTGGAGCAAGAATCGAAATCAAGCCCATTTAAGCAAGGCTGTACCCCAAATCACATTGCATAACTCTTGCCTATTGCTCGTTATTTTTTAAATTATTTTAAAAATGCTGGCCGAGGAAGGCGGAACAAGGGCCCCAGTGGTGCTGTGCGTAACACGTGAGCCCCTGGGAAGGGTAATCGCGATTCGATCTGGCCTAGGGTCCAAGTCTTGCAAATATCTCAGCATTATTGCGGTTATATTTCACATAATACTCTACCGTGAAAAAAAACAATTGGAAGTAGATAGAAGTTGTCTTAATTGTCGAACTGGATGGCACAACTGAACAAGGTCACCCGAACTCAGAAGTTCAGCAACTCCACTCATTTGCTCAGCTAAGAGAATACCTGGGTAACATTGACGACTTAACACGCTGACGGAATTTCTTAGTCAAAAACTCTATAAACGATTGTAAATGGTAATACATAACCTCTTAGTTTCAGGTGGTAGCGTTATTTTACTAATGTAACAGATAATTCGGGATAGGTTCCCTTTTGAGGGACAAAAATCGGAAATTCATTAAATCTTCGGAGCTGCCGTCGCCCAACTACTTTACATGCACTTAGTTTTTTGTTTGGATTGTTAGTGATTTTACCATAAAGTGAAAGCAATGACCCTACATTGCTGGCACATGTGTAGACGGTCGCTTGCCTTGACACTCATTTTCTAAACTCTACAAGTAAGCCAATCATACACGCTCAGGTTTAGCAAACAGTTTATCGATCGAAAACATAGAAAATAATTCAACAAAAACGTGTACCGAAGATATGTCGCGTTTATGAAATCAAGCTGTTACGATGGATGAGTTTCTGTAGAAACCTCTTTAGTTTACTCACTTTAGATGTTCGCTGGCGGTGTGTGAATGCACCAGACTCAATCATTAACAACTGCAGCTTTCCGACGATTGACTGGTATTGATTTGGAGAATCGATTGCCAATGAGCGAAGACGGTGATCGACTACACACACTGTAAGACGGTCACTAACACAATATAATCAGCCACAGAGTAAATCCATAGCATGTTGCCATAACCAACGTCAAAGCTCTTCTCTCTCTAACACATGAGTGGCTGTGTGTATTAATATCAATGCATGTCCATCTACACCGTTTATTTTGCTGAGTTGTTTTTATAGTTTGTACTCAATCGGTAGCTTATACAACGCAAATAGTGTGGCAAACATAGGCGGTAAAGAGCTATTCTCTCTTTTGATAGTCCTCACTCAAAAATTGGCAAGAACTCCTTTCTAGACGAGTTTCATAAAGAGCACAGCAAGCCAGAGAAGAAGTAGCCGTAGTAGGGTGTGTGCTAACATTCTCATTTCATCTCAGTATTTACCACCGTTCTTCGCCACATTTAGCCGTCATTTACTGCCCTATGGGCTTTTTTCCTTCTTCACTGTTTTCTAATTCTTCTACCTTTCTTCCTATTATTCTAACCACTTTTGCCTTTTCTCTCTTATGCTCCTAACATCTATACGACGAGATAATGAAGCCACATAAAACTAACTAAAGAGTTGGAGATTCCTGTCGAAATTCGTCAGCACCTCATTACGAGAGAGATCGATCCCGGTTTGGATCCCTAGAATCCTCTGAAGGCGTAACTGTAGAAGGAAAATGGACGAGGGAGATTTTTCATGCAGATCCATAAGTATTATGGTAAGAATTTCACCTGAAACATCTATTCGCGCTTTTTAAAAAAATTAGAAAAAAGGAGAAGAACGCGCACTAATAAATGGAAACGTAAACCATGAACAAAGTGACTCCGAGAAAAGTGGTTGCGTGATGTTCAAAGGTTTGAAGCAGTAATGTATACAGGGTGGCTCTTCTCCTCACCAAAGTTTTGAAAACTGAGAGAAAGCTGAATATTTCTCCCGATAAACCCAGCTTATCAGAAAACAACACGACGATTCGGTTCCGTTCTGGCAGCAACATACTCCTATTCGTTACGTCGGGCCTTTCGGCTTAAGTAAGGTCCTAGCACCTCATGACCTGTTGGTTAACAACTTCATCATCTGGAATGCGCTATGATCAGGTGAATATATTCTTCTGCAACGAAAATTCCACCCATAAATTTATATCCGGAGTTTCGAGTTTTTATGTTGCAAGGGAATATACACCGAAGAAAATATACACTACTCCACCATACGAAGAATTAACAAGATGCGTGAGAAGAACTGCAGAGCAAATACCAAAGGGATATACGCATTGTCTCTACCTCTACAAACTATGAGATGGTTTTTTCTGTACCCCATTTTTTTTTACTACTTAGCCTTTGGTGTAGCTTATGTATATATATACATATACATATAAAGGATAAAGGATCTCGGCGTTGATCAATTCTCGAGGAATGCACTACGCATTCGATTTCATTAAGCATCGTTTGGGGTGATTGAATGCATATCTGGCCTTTACAATGACTCACGGTGGCCTACCGATGTATCGAGCCAGTACTGCTATCCTCCCAGACAAGTCTGGTGCCAGTTTGTCGACCCCGGAAGGATGGAAGGCTTGGTGGGCCATAGGCTCGGAGATCGATTCCACTTGTGTGTCGCAGTGGCGCCTCCAACCACTGCACTACACGCGCCTCTGTATATTTACATATACATACATATATATGTATTTTTCATGTAATATTGTAATAATAAACAAATGACTTACAATAAACTTTTATTTGATGGTCCCTTATTGAAAGAGTGTCCGGATTTAGTAGAGTAGGTGTTTGTGTTTGATCTAAAAAGAATCTAAAAAGTTTCTTCTCCGTTACAGCATGCTCATTAGATTTTATTGAAAATTGAAAAAAGTACAATTCTTCAGTGTCATTACCTGAACTAGCTGCCTGTTACTAGACTAACCTTCCACGTAAACCTTCGGCAAGCTATAAGAGCTGCATGAGCTGAATATCATCTTTTGAAGTTTGAGAGTAATCACTTGACGTAGCGAGAAGACCTCATAAAACTTTAAAGCTCCCGTTGCGACTTGTTGCACTAGAACTAACATCCACATCGACTTGGTTCAATGCCATTTTGGAAAAGACGAAGACTGCGGAACGTCAGCCAAATAAAATGTTAGCTTAATAACCTCAGGAAACTGATCATTCACTCAAGTGGAACAAAAGTTAGCTTTTAAGATAGCGCATTGCTATCGGATTTAATAGCCCTATGCCCAAGCACTCAATTATCCCAGGGTTTCTTAAAATATTACCGTAATAACCAAAAACAAGAATAAATGCACAAAATTTTGCTAGGGACTAATGGACAACCTTATTTACTTGATACCCGCACGGCCCGCCATCACTAGTTGTGCGGGTCCCAGCATAATTACCATTTTTCGGAGATTTACTGGTTTAGCCATTGTGGTTCCTTCGAACACCGAGGTCAGCCTGGCCAAAACCTGCCCCAGGCCGTCAAAACCACAGGCAGTCGCGACCTTTGTGGATCAGAGGGAGATTTACCACCATGAGACTTTGATACCAAGACGGTGGTGGATCCTGGTATTGGTTTACTCTTAGCTAGGCTTCCTGATGGAAGCACCGGGCTTCTCAACTTGGGGGCACTGCCGGAGAGACGAATCTCCCCGCTGTACATCGTAATCCAACACCCAGGAACACCTTCCAGCCACGATGGGGCGGTAAACCGTTGGGAGGAATGGGCCACCTAAACTCACAAAATGGAGTTTATAAACTGGAGCTCTTTATTGACAGCCGTTTGCCGCTAGTCTGCTACACCCACAGTTTTTCTTAAGATGTAAGGCATGACTATTACCGTTAACTTCAACCAATTAACAACTACCAATTAATATAACACATCTTTTATACCGCTCTACCAAGTGTATGGTATCGATCGGTTAACTTTCAATGCAAAGTAACTCCTTCCTGGTGTTAAATAACTAGTTACATTCGGAGCAAAACGGCTGCACACGTGCCTTGAGCAGCAAACCAATTTTCCGGTGGCCTCCCTGTGCCTCCGCTACGTAGGACACGCCACCTGCACATTTTGTATGCACGTGAGCATAAGAATCATTGCGCTAATTCAACTGACTGGATTTCGTGGGATGCCAAGCGTACTTCAGGAAGACTACCGACTCAATTGTCAGAGTTTTTCACAAAAATCCTGTAGAATATTAGTAGAACTAATGCATGATGCTCAACGAGTTCTTAGAGGAGAGGAACCCATTGAGCTACTCTGGCACTTGACAGGAAAAACATGGAAGATTTACTGGCTCTCGTTCGAGTCACTCGATGATCAACGGGACAACAAGTGATACGGGTGATAATCCAACCAAAACTTTATAACGAATTGAATATGAAGTACATGGAAGGATTCATAGTCAACCCAAACGAGTGAACTCCACCTCGACACTGAAGAAGAATGTTAATCTCTTAGCGACTATGGTTGTTTAAGTTTTCCTATTGTAACTATCTGATAACCATGGGTGTTTCTAACCAAAAAGAAAAAGAAAGCCTCAGCGCCTTTAACAGCTATGGTTGGTTATGGCCTAACTATTGAATGATAGGGTGTTACTTAGATCTCAAAATCCCAGGGTCTACACCGTACTTACGACGAAAGCGTCATAGCAATGAGGCCGAGCTGTTGACGAAAACATAGGTTAAATGTTGCGTAATTAGGTCGAAAAAATACAGTTCGAACATGACCAAGAGGTCATCCACCGCAGGCTATTTTAACACTGTTGAAACCAGTGTTCCCTGAAGTAGTTGAGTAGTTTGCATTTCATCGACATGAACTTCAACGTGAACGTAGGTGCGAAAACTACGTTTCAATATCAAGAACTATAAAGCACATGTTTACAACATTACACGGTGGGCCTTCCATATCAACCGTGATCACTCATGGTAAGCAACAGGAAGCAGTAAAATTCAAGATGCCTATTCTCAATGCTACCACGGTCCGATTCATTTTTATCGATTTCTCCTATCAAATGATTAGATCACAGAGTAAGGATACGTCATTCCAACTGCTGAAGCCAGTCAAGCTATTCCTTGGTGAAAGCCTGAGAGACCACACAGTTCTAACAGGGATTGGAACCGGATATCTTGAAGATCTGCAAAAGCATTTTAAAAGAATGGTTTAGTTTTTCATACATTGTCTTTGAGAGTTCATAATGTGGGCAACGAAAACTGGCCATGGTGTGTCTCCGTATGAAAGTGAAACCAACACGAAACCTCCAACGACCGTCCTATCTGGGTGTCTTTCGCCCAAAAACCTCCTCATTCGAATCAAGATCAATAGGATTGGCAGAGCATTGAACAAGGTATGTCCGGTCTTTGCTAAATTTCCTCAGTATAATTGGCAAAAAACTGGAATTAAGCAAAAGTGGCCTGTATTCTCGAGATTCTTCCAACCATTATGCTCGCTATATCATAAGCATTTACACTGAAGAAATGAAAGATTATGTGATCACTAAGTGCCCTTGTAAAACTGATCTTGGACAACCTAGTATTTGTAGATGGATTCTTGCGGATTTGACAGTAAACGCTTAAACCGAGATGAAAGCGACGCTACGTAACCATCATATCTAGTTCTTCTCCAGATCTAGAAAAAACTTAGTTACCGCTAAAATTTAAAGAATAAATCGAAAAATAGGAAACCGTTTCCCATGACAGAAGTAATGGAAGATTCTGGAAGGTGGGAACGGAGAAGACAATAGGCGACCTATACCTAAGGCTTCACAATCCCTCTGCCTTGTGGTTACACTTGGAATGTCTTTCGGCGACGTTGGAACGATATCAATGCTCCCAGTCTGTAGTAATTGTAAATATCAAACTAGGGTATCGTTTCTGGAAAGAATACCAGTTGCGCAATATCCATCAGCAACCCACAACCTATTAAATGTTGAGGTCAATGAACAAAGGCTCCTATGGGATGCATAGTAAATCTATGTAAATCGAATATTCCTAGGATGTGTCGTTATTAGCTTGAAGGTGACATCGCCAATGAACCTGGAAATATATGGAAAATGCTGGTCCTCATCTTCCCATATTATTGGTGATAAGTATTCCGCGTTTTGTAGAGAAATGTAGAGCTCCCCGTCTATGTTGACGATCAAAGAAGAACAGGGGACACTGCGACACATGTAAGAAATCGAAAATTGGGAGGGCCCTACTCACGCTATTGACGTTTTCATAACAGGACCATAATAATAGCTACTAGTTTGGTTCCCACTGACTCCGAACCGCACAACAGACCATCCACAGGATGGGATGGCCAGACTCCCTCATTAAAACTCTGGAAGAGAAGCGTAACTCCATTTGCTCCGTACTAAGTGAAAATTTTTAATGATCTGCGCAATGGACTTCCGCTGGGCAATCTATTAGTTGTAAAAAAAAAAAGATAGAGTTGATTAACAAGCGGTCTTAGGATGTAAAATATTCGTCTATGAACTCCTAGATTTGCTGAGGCGGATCTATTACATGTAGATTAATTGCACAATCTTCGACTTTCATAACAGATATAAATCCTGCATAGGAAGTCAGCAGGAGCGGATACCAAAGTGGTACTGGTATAGATGAACACGAGAACAGCTATGGTTCGATCCACCTGCTGCCCACATGTCATCCCTTCGGGGTCGGGAAACTGTTACCAAACTTGTCCGGGAAATGATCACTGTTTGCAATCCAAGTGAGAACGCTTTAGCTCGGCCGTCTCAGGGGTTCAGGTAAAATCGACTTGAGCAGCATCCAACGACATTCAAGATGAAAGGAAAGAATGCTCAATAATGCTCAAGCACTAGCCGAATTACACACAAAAGACGATCATTGATGATGGATGCAAGGAAACAAATAGAATTTGAGAGGTTCTGGGATCCACACAGTATATATGGAGATGATCGCGCAAAATACTTTCTTACTTGAATACTTGGATGGCCCGTCTTCACTAGTTGTGCTGCCCCAGCATAATTACCATTGTTTTGGAGCTTTGCCAGTTAGGCAATGTAGTTTCCTGGAGTCTCTAACTCTGCCTAGCCAATGTCTGCCACTGGTCGTCATCACAACAGGCAGTCGTCGCCCTTGTGTATCAGAGGGACATTTCTACCCATAGACTCGTTTGACACCAGGACGGTGGTGGCTCCCGGTATTAGTTCACTCTTAGCTGGGCTTCCTAGTGGAAATGCTGGACTCTTTTCCAGCTTTAGAGGCCCCGTTGGAGGAATGAATCCTCAAAAGCTTCCATAGTGACAAAACTATGGGACAAGATTGAACCGTCCGTCAGCAAATGCTAGATGCTCAGGTGTTCTATGTGGCGATCAAAGAGAGACTGCCAAGTAAATCGGACTCAATTACCAGCCGACAGATACGAAAATTCCTAGTCGGTTGAAAACATGAGCATAATTTCAATGATGCTGAGATATTTGCAAAACTCCGAACCGCAGGTGTCTGCGGTGGAGATCGAACACGCTGTTGTCCTTTCCGGGGAGTAACGCGTTCACCACCACACCATGCTGGTCTTCGTTTCATCTGTCTCTCAGCTAGTTCTAGCGATCTTTTGCGATCAGCAATCACCCGCCAGCGGGTTTGATTTCGTGAGCCCAAATCGGCAACGAACCCAGTTAAGCTGAGGTTGTGGTTACAATCACAATTTTAACTTATTATTTACTGCCTACTCTTTTTAATGGCAGGGTATATATTGCGAAATACAACTTCAATGATGTTGAGATTTTTGCCAAACTCTGGACAGCAGGTGTCTGCGGTGGGGGACGAGCGAAGGAACGAATTTCAACGAATTTAAAGAGTAGGCAGTGAATAATAATTTAAAATTGTGATTGTAGCCACAGCCTCAGCTTAACTGGGCTCGTTGCCGATTTGGGCTCACGAAATCAATCCCGTTGACGGGTGATTGCTGATGGCAAAAGATCGATAGACTAGCTGAGAAACAGGCGAAACGAAGGACCTGCATGGTGTGGTGGTGAACGCGTTACTCACCGGAAAGGACAATAGCGCGTTCGATCTCCACCGCAGACACCTGCGGTCCGGAGTTTTGCAAACCTCTCAGCATCACTGAAGTTATATTTCGCAATATATACTCTGCAATTAAAAAGAGTAGGCAGTAAATAATAAGTTAAAATTATGACTATAATGTTAACCACTTATTTGCTGTCTTCTGTAATTTTCAAATCAGGGTATTATGTGAAATACAACCGCAATGATGCTGAGATATTCGCACGACTTGGACCCCAGGCCACATCGAACCACGATTGCCCTATCGGGGGCTCATGTGTTACACACTGCACTACTGAGACCTCAGCGTAACTAAGGTTGAATGCCTATTTGTGCTTGCCCCAACAATCCCATTGGCGACTAGTTGCTGATGGCGTCGTTGGATAGAAAACTAGCAGAGAGGAGGAAAAAGCAGAGGCCTTAGTGGAGAAGTGTTTAAAAGGGAGCCCCCGAAAAGGGTTATCGTGGTTCAATCTGGCTTGGGATCCAGTTTTCGCGAACATGAGTATGGTTGATAATATAATAGTCTGTTAATAATAGAAGCAACGACTACATAGAATGCTTAGAATAAAACATTCAAACACGCTTTTTACGTCCACTGAAAAGGAAATAGTGAGTGCTAACACCACTGAAATGCTTTAGCCCTCAATCTTTAATCATTTTTAAGGTCTTTTTTTAATTTCTAGGACGAGATTGTTAATACAACGTTTGCCCCACAATAGCTAGTGTTTCCCACCTCGTATAAAATTTTGTGGGCAGGTTCACTTTGTTGATTGTGGAAAACTAAAACGGCTCTGGAGGAGGTTAAATCACTTAGGACATTAACCTTTGGAAAATAAAAGTTATTATGTATTCTTTCTTGATAAGCTTGCACGAGGTTGATAAATATATTAAAAGTTAAAGTTAAGTTATTTATTTATAAGTTATTTAGAAAAGTTATTATATTAGCAGCCTCGCGTCAGCTTATTGTGAACACAGTAACTTAATGAACAACACTGATATTAATCAAAAGGTGGCCTCGAAAGCATATAACTACCATATGTCTTCTTTTCGCCTAACATTTAATCGTTAAATGACTGACGGCCGTGGGATGGCTTGGCGCGTAAGCTTTGGAAATTCGAAAACTAATAATCGATGAGAGGTGGAAAATATGTTAAAAATGTGAACGTGGTGGTCCGCCCAGACGCAGTGTGATTCCTGTGGTACCCACTGACCTCGATAATTGCTATTGTCCATACTGCACGGCAGGGTGGTGTAAGTACATATAAAATGCGTACACTATTAATCAAACATTGCTGGGATTCACTGTGTGATAATCGATTTGGTAATTTTTTATTTGCTTCCTACTACAATTCTCTCGGCATGGTGTTGTGCAAAATACAACCACAATGATGCTGAGATATTTGAAAAAACCAGGACCACAAGTGTCTGCAGTGGGGAGCGAACGCTCCATTACCCTTTCCGGGGACTAAGGCGTTCACCACCACACCATGCGGGTCGTTCGTTTCGCCTGTCTCTCAGCTAGTTCTATCGATCAGTTCCATGAGCAATTATCCGTCAATGGGATTGGTCTCGGGAACCCAAATCGTCGTTAAACCCAGTAAGGCTTAGGCTGTAATTGAAATTCTTTCGTTCGTTCGTTCCCCACCCCAAACACCACCAGTCCGGAGTTTTACATACGCCTCGGCAAAAGTCGTGGAAGAATCTCAGTGTTGTTTTTCAACAAAAATTCCTTGATCTGTCATAGAATTTGCGGAAGGAAAAAGAATCCAAAAACGATGAAGGCAGCAACGCCGTTTTTGCCCAGCAGTGTCGAGAGAATAACACAGTAGTGGTACTCGTAAGACTCGTTCAGATTGATATTTTCCCGAGCCATCTTTAAAATGTTGGTTCCTTCGTCTAGTTTCGTAGCTTTTTAAATAGATCTGTTTCATGCAAAACTGATGCCAGCAGTCAACGATCTGTTGCTGTCTGAACAACTGTCAAGCTGCTTCTTCGCGCGAGTAACTGTCTCTCTACAAGTAACAGATCTGATAAAAACCTTTCCTTACGATGAATTATCATATATAAAATAACTCTGGAATAATGTTATACCTTTTTATTTTCTGCCTACTATAATTTCGCACACCAATCCGTACTTGTGAAAGATGAACATTTCATTTAAACTGCTGATAGAGAGGAGCAATCCCCAAAACCGAGTTTTTAATAGACTCGGTAAATAATTAGCTTTCTTCTTAATGAGAACACAATGAGGTCGCTTTAATACCACATATTAACAGAAACCGACGTTTCGGTGGACTTCGTCTTTTCAGGACCTGAAAAGGCCAAGTTTACTGCAATTTACTCGGACAAGCACCGATGCAATGCCACCAAAAAATCACAAAGCTTAGTTTCAATCTCATTGAATTCAAAAAAGCTTCTTCGTATAATCACCGTTTTCTATGAGTTGAGTTCCACTTATTCCCGTTATTAATGTAGGCTAACCGCACAGTGTTCACATGGACACATGGGTCGATAATGCACCTCTCTCACGTTAAAACATCAGTCTAAGATGATTTTTTAAACGAATGAACTTACAAGAAGTTGGTATAAAAAACTTCCACTCAGCTAACACTTCGGCTTCTTCAAAGCCGCGTGGAACAATAACAATAGGTCAACATCCGTCGAGTATAAAATGGTGCTGCCGAATGAAGTTCTCCATTTGAGCTGTGTTCCCTCTATCGGATTCGATTTGATGCGGATACCAATACCCACATCGCCGCAACGCCCGGCTTGGGACGATTGACTCAGATCAACGTTCAAGGAAGGCGAAGCTGCCGAAACGTTAGTCGAATAAAAGTTTCTGTATCAACCCAGTGTCGGCTCACTCACCTAGAAAATACTGGCTATTTCGACCAGGGTTTAATTAAAGTCGGTTTTTAAAATATCATAGGTATCACCTCTATCACTTGCCTTCTCATTGATCGCAGACTGATTCAAGCAGCCTCCAGTAAATCTTCCATTTCCCCCAATTGGCCGCAAGAATATCTCTGTGGAAGAGGTATACATTGAACATCATATGTCTTTACTAGGGATTTCACAAAGAACTGCGACCCGATAATCGAAGGTAATTCCTACTGTGTGTTTGATATCCCGAGTAACCCGGTCGCTGACAGCTCTCGTCGTTCAGTTGTCGTTCAAACGCATTACTTTTCCACCCATCTTATCTTCGACACTTTGGGGTATATAACGGTGTCTCTGATATTTGATCGTTGACGTAGATCGGGGATTCGGGTCTATTCCCTTGCTTGCTGAATATGAGATACTCCTAGCATCGCCTTTTCGACTACATGTTCTATAACGCCGAGTGATCTTTCACCTTACTTAGTTGGCATCCAGGTTACTGACGCATACGTCAAGGCAAGGAAGAATCGTAGACCCGAACAGGTGGGCGCGGAATCCTGTGTTCTTTCATTGTTTATTGTGTTTGTTTGTCTGTTCTTATTGTATTTGTTGTGTTTTTTCATCTCTTCAACACATCCTCGACATTCTTGAAAGCTCCCCAAGCCGCTCGTTTCCATCTGCTCAACTCTGGACCTTAGTCTTTTAACGTGTTGGTTTCCCGAACAAGAGAGATATAACTGGAGCATTCGGAGATAATCGTTCCGTTGAGCGTGAATGGGACATACGAAACCAATCCGTTCCTCATAAACATCGTTATTGTGTGATTTAGTCGAAAACTAATTTTTTTCTCAGGCTTTATAAAGTCGGCAAGCATTCGTTCCGCTTGGATAGTGCTTGGTGTTCTAAGAACGATGTCAACAGCAAAGCGAAGCTGGTGTAATTGCCTACCATCGATTTTCACTCCCATGTTTTCCCATTCCTGTGTTCGCGTGTTCGCATGACACTCTTGAGGGTGGAGGTAGTTTAGGGAAGATGGTATAGCCTTGTCTAAATCCTCTTTAGACGCCCATGTTAATATACTTGTAGAATGGTGATATCTTGCTTGTAAAAATTTTATACAGCTCCTTTATCTTTAAAAATCTTTATACACTGAAAGGAAACTCCCCGACTGTCCAAGGCTTCCATGACTGAATCCTTTCCGAGATCTTGCTTGTTCGCATAGCTATCCTTAGTCTAGTATTCTGTCAATCCTGTTTAGGATAACTCGAGTAGAAAATTTCTAGACGGCAGAGAGTGGGCAGATCCGGCGATGGCTGCCGATATCGTAAAAGTCAAATTTCTTCAACAAACACAGTCTTCGTGGTCTTCCATTGAATATGAACCTTGCAGCTTGACACGTAACGTGTGAAGAGCTGAACATGCGTGTTTATGAAGACTGACAAAGGGTTCGTCAGGGGTTCCGGTTTGATCCTGTCCGGACCTTGTGTTTTCCGATTCTTCACCGACAAAATACTATGTCGGATTTCTGAAAGGAGAACAAGTGAGAAGGCATATCCATCTCATTTATTTTCGTATGAAGGAAGGAGAACGTGGTAATTGAAGAGATCTGAGGAATAATAGTGAATGATTTTTCCGATACCTTTCTGGAAGCTGTAACTGTGGAAGCTGCAACCGTTCCGTGTGAGCGTCAGAGTGTAATCATCTTGGTTTTATTATTGGCGAAGCGTCAGTGTGCTTTGTGAATGCTTATCTCGGCCCTCAAAGATTCGAGCACAGCTGCTGCTCTTCCTTCTGTAAGATCTTCCTTTGTTGCCCTTATTCATCGTTCTGCAAATTCGGATTTAAGTAGGCGGTTGGCTTTGGTCTACGATTAAGCCGCTATCCGGCAGCTGGGGACACCTCACATTGCCTCGGGGCTAACCGGCATAAGGTCGTCGTTTGATCGAGACCGGTGGATTAGGGTACCATTCTCAGTTATTGCGTGACTTCACACATGATGACGAAACCTTGCTCCCTGCTGTTCATTCTTAGATTTTTAGAATTCATCCATGCCTTGAAAGTTATACTCAGTGAACTTTTAAATATCTGTTCGAGGATGGTAACTTCTACTTCGAAACCTACTCTGATCTGTCTTCGTGTACATTGCGCGCCTACTGGAGTATTTGGTTTAACCTTACGCTTGCTGACAGCGTTTTCCTTTATACGGTCACAGAGCGGTCTACCTGTTTCGCCAAAATAATCGCCCACACATTCTTTAGTGGGGATAAGGTATACCGTACCCTAACTTGCTGGAAACCGTTAGGGCGCATTATGCAATTTTTTCACATACACAGACAGGTCATACAAACTCTTGCGAACTACCTGATGTGTTAGAGTGCTCGTTGGCATTTCGATCGTCTAATTGGAGGAGTGATCTTCTCTCCAAACCTATCCCGAAGAGCTACAGTTTGCGGCCGTTGGAAATGTCTGTATGCCGCGGTAATCTCAGGGATTTTTCCTCCTGCTCTTTCCCCTTGTAAACACTGGTGGCTTTTCGAATCATATTTCTCACAAGCACCCTTTTTGCGTGTGATGGGTGCGAGGAAGGGTAATGGACCAGTATGTTTCTGTCGCTTGGCTTTAGATCCCTCCTTTTAGTGTACCCGTTTTCAGATATGTTAATTTTGTTGTTCAGAAATGGCAACTTCTTCTTTCTGCTTTTTGCCTCTGAAGTTTCTCAGTGGAAGAGTCGTAGAAAACAGGGAGCAAGCGAAAAAGCTATTCTGTCCCAAATACGGTTGAAATCTAGGTTTCGTTGTATCTTTTTTGAATTCTCAAGGTATTTGGTTGAGTAGATTGCAGTCAAGGTTTTCTTTTTTTTCCATGCGATTCGCTGAAAGGTCGGCTACTGGCAATAAGTGGTATAGTAATAGCCTCGTGAGTTCTTAAAAAAAACAGTGAGTTGTAGACAGGTGCTTTTACAATCATATTATTTAATTAAGGCTTCCAAGTCTTCTGGTTCAACGTAGCAAGGCAGTAAAACCATTTTGTAAAGTAGTTACTAATTTTTTAATCGAAACATTCCCAGTTTTCATATGGTTCGCGGCGTTTCATATCTCGGACAGTTTTCCTTTTTCGCCGTGAGTAACTCTTCACAGATAGGTGTTTTCTAGAAGGAAAGGATCTCTTTTACAGTTATGGCGAAACTACGGTTTTTCGAAGCTAAGAGGTCTCGTTTCGTCGACGTAGAAGCAGTACTATCTCCTTATCTAAGGTTGGTACAGCATTTGTACTGTATTTTGAGAGGTGATCAAAACAAGAATGGAAATCGCCCTTTAAGACTTCTGTCCACAGCACGTATCTTCCATAGTGATTTATCTTTTGAGAGCAGAGAATATTGCGAAAGGAAGTGGGAGTCTCAAAACGTCACAATTCATGCGAGAGTCGACCGTATATTCTGATCAACATAGGATGCTACTCCTTGACACCTCAGTGGTAGCTGAATTCTCTACTATCCGATCACCTCCTTCTATTTGGACTCCTTTTCCTTGCAAGGATTCGTTTCATGCATAAGCGAGAAAAGACCTCCTGTCGTCGTTAAGTCGAGGCAAGTGGCGCATGGCGAATATATTCTGAATAAAATCCCTTCCTTGTATGTGCAGTAAATAAAGGAAGACCCGCCTAAAGAACCTCGGTTGTTCAATAAACATTAAGCACAGCATGAAGGAGGAATTAGGCAGAAAAAAGAAGCGGAATGGGCCGCATTCATGCCTCTCAGAGAAGTCACCGACCAACAGACGGACCCAAAACTAGGCGCGCACCATTTCAACACAACAGTCCTTCCACCGTTATGCAGAGACGCAGGAAGATACTTCAACAACGTTGAGGAGTTTGCACACCAGCCTTATAGCACTTGAACGTTTCGTCGACGTTGAAGCAGTACTATCTCCCTATCTACGGTTGGTACAGCATTTGTACTGTATTTTGAAAAAAAGCTCTTTCATTTCAAAATTTCCGCAAAAGTTTTATCTCTAAAAAACTTTTGAAATGGTTGAACATTGTGAGAACACAAGACTTTTGTAAACGATATTTGTGGCCTGGTGCAACAGAGCTAATTCTGTTATATAAGGCCTTGGAGTTGAGTTCCCAACTCTTCAAGTGCTCCGAGGAGACAGAAATTACCATCAGTTTTCGAAAAATAAAATTGAGGTGAGTAAATAATAAATACGAAAACTGACGGTAGTAAGCAATAGACAAAACGCCGCATTGAGCGAGTCTCTTCAAAAAACTCCGATCAATTAATGAACACAGATTTTTGCCCTTATCTCTCCCGTCAAACAGTTCAACGATTTTTCATGAGACTTCTCCCGCAGCTGAGGCCTAAGCGTACTTCATTATCAAGAAATTTCCATATCCCCTAAAGGGCAGTTTTCTGAAATATAACTACTTCGCTCCCACAAATATCCTTTCGTTATTCTTCTCAATATCCGCCTCACAAAAGGCATAAATAGGACAGACATGACAAAAATTATGGAAAGATTAATGAGGAGATCAGATTCCAACAGATAGCGTATTCATTCGAGTATAGGGACAGAAAGTAGATTACTCTGCCTAACTGATTCTGCAATTGAATGCAGGTCGGTGTTCAAGGGACGAATCCCGGAAACAGTAACATCGAAGCCTCCCTACTAGAAAGCAATGACTGCATTGTTATATGAAGAGCTGACATATATGTATATATCGATTGTTTATGCTAGGGTATATAGAAAGCCCGTTTTTTGAGTTTATAAACACTTTCATAAAAAACGCCTGTGATGCAATTCGTTGATTTTTTCAAGATAACAATTATGAGGGCAAATACGGAAAATAAACCACAAGGAATAACACTGCTTCATGTTTTGTTCTTAAGGTTATTTTTGGCCTTTTCGAGAAGTACGTTTGCAGCCTCCCAAAGGTTCACCGCCTCATCGTGCCTGAAAGGCGTTCCTTGGTGCGGGTCTGCGATGTGCAGCGGCATTACATCCCCAGCAGGGTCTACTAACCTGAGAAGGAGTCTGGCGTTTCCATCCGGAAGCCCAGCCAAGTGTTACTGAATACTGAGAACCATCACTGTCCTAGTACCGAAGTAGTCGTGAGGTAGCAAATCTCACTATAATTCACAACGATCGGCCACCCTCTGTGACGGAGACCATCTAAGGAAGGGTTCAGCCAGACTGATTTCAGACTTTAGGAAAACCATATTGACTAAACCAGCATACCTCTAATTTCAGCACTCCACACTTTCGCTTATGACGTCGGACGCTGGGACAACCGATGAGAAGCGATCAAATCTCGAGTTACACAGGACGTTATTTGGAATAGGCAAAACGAACAAGCCCACGACACGTCGTGAAATTTGTTTTATTGTCCCTCACTTGTAACACCAGAACGGCCTTCACCGAGGCCGATCTCTACACGCCTCTAGAGGACGCTGGCCACATGAAAGCCTATGTTAAAGCTCTACAAGAGGCGAAAAGCAGGCAGAATGACACACGTTTATTAGATGACGGAACCTTTGTCATTCATGGAGAGAAATCTTCGTCACGAAATGTCGAACGTATTAGTTTTGTCGTTTACCCATCTCTTTTCTATCTAGTCACCTCATACGAAACTAAGTTGCCTCGCTTGTGCAATTTTTTTCTCTAACTTCAGCGTACAAAGAAAGCCAGTGACATCAACTGCGACTAACTAACCTGTACAGTTAATGAGAACGAGCTGGACCCCTTCCACGCCCAACTAGAGGAAGTAATCCGCAGCGAAAACCGTTTTATAAATTCGTCATTGGAAATTTCAATGCCAGATTAGGAGCAGCCTACGAAAATAAATATTGTAACGGAAATTCGGAATAGAGGCCCGAAGTAAGAATGGAGGCATGGAAAAATCCGTAATTGGCGATCAAAACAAGAATGGAAATCGCCCTTCAAGGCTTCTGTCCACAGCACGTATCTTCTACAGTGATTCATCTTTTGAGAGCAGAGAATATTGCGAAAGGAAGTGGGAGTCTCAAAACGTCACAATTCATGCGAGAGTCGACCGTATATTCTGATCAACATAGGATGCTACTCCTTGACACCTCAGTGGTAGCTGAATTCTCTACTATCCGATCACCTCCTTCTATTTGGACTCCTTTTCCTTGCAAGGATTCGTTTCATGCATAAGCGAGAAAAGACCTCCTGTCGTCGTTAAGTCGAGGCAAGTGGCGCATGGCGAATATATTCTGAATAAAATCCCTTCCTTGTATGTGCAGTAAATAAAGGAAGACCCGCCTAAAGAACCTCGGTTGTTCAATAAACATTAAGCACAGCATGAAGGAGGAATTAGGCAGAAAAAAAAAGCGGAATGGGCCGCATTCATGCCTCTCAGAGAAGTCACCGACCAACAGACGGACCCAAAACTAGGCGCGCACCATTTCAACACAACAGTCCTTCCACCGTTATGCAGAGACGCAGGAAGATACTTCAACAACGTTGAGGAGTTTGCACACCAGCCTTAGAGTACTTGAACGGCATTTTCTGTATCCTCGGAAACCAAGAGAATTGGCATTGATAAAGAAATATAGATAGTCAGATCACGTAATAAAAAGAACAGACGAAAGATGTACGAAAAGAATAGTGGGCTGGAGTTTCGTAGAATGGAAGCATGGAAGCGTCTTCTTAGACGACCACCAAAGCGATGGGAGGACATGTTGGTGGCTAACGTCCCCCATCTGCATTAGCAGATAGCAACGATTCAAGGACTGCACAATGGACATCGACAAGTCTTCATATTTGAAGCAAACTATCACCATACACGACGATAGTGAGAGAGAGAAAGAGAGATACGAATGTGCATTCCTCGCTCATGTATGACTCTATGCGGCTGCTCTTCACCAATTAATTGGAATGCTTACAAGGAATAAAATGCCTCTGAAGAAAGCGAAACCGCCGAAATGTCAGTTATTATCTTGGGAACTGCTACATAAAGATGATTGAAGTGACTACTGCGTCAGTTCTGTCTGATAAAATTCAAAGCGCGACGAAATATATGACTCGTTTACATTCGTCTTGATGAAACATCTGAGGAAAAGTGCTGGTTATTGTGCCAGCTTTGTAACCTGTTCTCAATCAGTGTTTTTGGAAGAAATTTATCGCATACGATGTGCTTTGTGAGGTGTCCGACATTTCATCTCGAATGGTAACACTAAAACTGGCTAAGTGAGTCAGTGTCCAGTGTTTTTCGGGAAAATCTTTCTTCAGGATCTTAATCTTTCCACGTTATGATTTTGAGAGACACCGCACACACACACACACTCACACAAACACACACACACACTGATACACATACACATGCAGCATTTGTAGCTCATGCATACAATTAACAGCCTCTCTCGATAAATTTCGGACAGTAGTCGTGTGTAAATAGATAGATTTTTGCAAATATACAAATGGATAGTGGAGAAAATGAGATTTTATTAGTGACTCAGGTAGATTGATTGCACCGATATAAGTGATGAGAAAGTGAAGAGAATGCAAAGAGCACTAGTATCAGTAACGCGATTTAACAGCGAAGCAATGTTATCTAACTATGTGCCATGTCTGAATCAACGACGGGTGCCGTCTTCGAAGAAGACTCCACCATCTATGGCGCAGTATTTCGGACAGATACCCTTTTCTCCGCCGGTACCGGCAGGTCCAGGAGGCCCTGGTGGCCCTGGCTGTCCGTCAACTCCTGGTGGTCCATCAGGCCCAGGTGCTCCTTTCGGTCCAGGTGGTCCTGGTGCACCGTCATTTCCAGGCGCTCCGGGTGGTCCTGGCGGTCCCGGTTGTCCTGAAGAGTACAGATTTAATTGAACCTTACTAACAAAAAAAGATATGAAACCAGATTTAAGAGCAAATATAATATTAATAGTCTACCTGCATCGCCGGGCTCTCCAGGTGCTCCAGGCGTAAGTGGTTCACTCTGTGCAGGCACTCCTGGGTCTCCTTGAGGCCCTGGCTGTCCAGGTTCTCCTGCAGGTCCAGGCGGTCCACGAGGTCCTGGTGATCCATTGGGTGCATCGTTTCCGGGCCGTCCAGGAGTACCAGCCTCTCCTGGGTCTCCAGGTGGTCCCGGTGGTCCAGGAGGTCCGGGTGGTCCTTGTGGGCATGGCTTACATGGAGGAGGAGTTGTAGGCTCACATGGCGCCGTAGGCGGCTTGCCGGGTATTCCAGGTGTTCCTGGCGCACCTGGCCGTCCAGGTCTTCCAGGCTTTCCTGGTGGTCCGGCTGGTCCTGGAGGTCCAGGTAGACAGCATCCTTCACACTGGAGGTTTGGCGAAGGGTTCACCTCTGGAGCACTACCATAACTCGTTTGACGGGAAGTACGATTTCGTGATGCAATTTGTCCATTGTGAGCTTTCATGAAATTTACCTCGGCAAAAATATCCTTGGCCGATCCCTAAAGCAATTTTTCACGCAGTTAAATACAGTGTTTTAAATACGAGTTTAGATGGTGCAAAAACAAGAAAAAATGTTTAAAAACTGCGATATCAACTGTATGATCAATAATCACCTTGCAGAATGAAATTTCATGCTGCATTTGTCGTCGTACATGATTGACATAATTATAGACCATAGGTAGGGTTAGCACTACAGAAAGCACGGCAACAATCGAAAACGAGACAGCGGCGTAGGCGACGAATTTATAGGCTTTAGTCCGGCCGTCAGTTTCCATGGCTGGGATGACTGTTCGAGTAGTGGGCCGGCGTTGGTGCTTCTTTTCACTGAGGCGACCTTTTGTACTTGGTAGCTACGCCGGTCTCGCCCGCCCCTCCTCCACACGCCCCAACACCAAGCCCGTCTGGGCGACAGACGGATCCGGTGCGCCAGCATCATCTTCCGATCCCATACCAATTCCGAAAACAGGCAAAAAGAGCGCAGCTCGTCACAGTTTTCTACTGTGGGTACCGTTATGTGCACTTTTCGATTGAAAGAATCTCGAAGCATTGCCAGATCGTTATCCTGGAGGGACCGATAACACAAAGAGGTGTGAAGTGAAATTTAAAAAGATAAGTAATAAATGAGAAATTCATAAGTAAAAAGCTGTGTTAAACTTTATAGAATGTTCTAATTTTGAAATATTAGTTCCGACTCATTATCAAAGGAACTTGAAAAATCTTACGTGTGATCATAGATCACATTTACCTGCGAGAGAATCAAACCGAAATCTGCACTCATGACGACGGTCTTGTGGGCAGCTTCTTATCGACATTACTTTGTAGTAGACATGGTGCCGTCGGTTATTATGGCAGAAACGTTCTGAAACCTTTTGACTAGTTCCATCTTTTTGCTTGTAGTCCTATGATGGTTGTTATTAAAGACATTGGTAAATTTTCCCTTAGATAATTCCTAGTGGTTCAACATTCAACTTATGAAATGGTAGGTTTGTACTGTCTGGTCCTCGTGACCTACGAAAAAAAATTCAGATTCAAATTTTTATTTTTTAATGCATTTTTCGAAGCCATTGTTTTCTACCAACCTTACCAATAGAGCTGCTCAATGCAAATTGAAAAGATAGTTATGTCCCTTCTAATGTGGAAATCTTCTAGAATATCTTTCTTTGCACAATTATTTTGGAATTCATTTGCTTTAAAACCATTTTCCTATATTGTTTTGATCTCCGAGGAGGTATCTATAATTTCTCCAACTTCATTCATCTTCTCGTATTAGAGAAATGTTAACTGACTGTAGCAGACAATCCAAAATTGGAAGGTGACCAGTTTTTCAAAAGCACTCATTAGGGCTTAACCCGTTTTGCCTTTTCCATTCCATTCTCATAACATAATTTTCTCTTATTCTAGTTTTTAAAATCTGTTGATTTTTTGCGTAGGTAGGCGAAGCGGTTAGAGTTTCTGGAGACAACGTATTCAAATTCAGCACTTAAGCATAAAGCTTTGGACGCATATCATCTCCTTACAAGTTGTCGTCAGTAGAAAGCAGTTTGCAGACCGGACCCGTTTGTCGGGCGATTATCACCGCTAAAGCTGATAGGTCACCGAAGGCTGGAGAGTAGGGGCGAACTAGTATCAGCCCCGATAGAGTCGCTGTTCGCGCGCTCTGCGCTTTCACTTGTCGGGATTCCTATCTATCGCCATCGTCGCTACTCAGTTAATCGAGTGGTAAGCACGAAGTCGACTCAGTTTTTCCCAAATGAAGCCAAAGCATCCGAATTTTTTAGGCTATGCTAGAGATTACTATTTCCATGTTTTACGATAACTAAACAAGAAGAAATACAGCCCTTGAACATATTCTATCGTAATATCCACAATGATGCGGAATATTTGCAAAACTTCAGACCGAAAGTGTCTGAGGTAGAGTAAAATAAAGAATAAATAAAGATAAATAAGTAAACAAATAAAAAAAGCCACTAGATAAAAAGTGATTCCACTGTAATAATTTCAACAAATAACACCCTACACCTATTGAGTACAAAGCATTTGATGCAAAAATAACGAGCACTTTCATTTACCACCTCATAGTGACCTCTATTAATTACGATAAAAACCATTGACACCATCGGATCGCTGCGTATAAGGCATAAGTGCTCCCGATTTTTAAACGAAACCAAGCCCTCGTTTCCTAAAGAATACCTGTATCTCGAGCTCTTCTACCAGGTATTCCACTAATCCATTCGTCAATGTTTGCAGTTTTGGTGATTACGTTAGAATGTTTAACGTTTTGTTTTCTGCCTTCTATAATTTTCATGGCAGGTTACTAAGCGAAATACAACCACAATGTTGCTGAGATGCGNATGAAAATTATAGAAGGCAGAAAACAAAACGTTAAACATTGTGATTTCAACTACAGCCATAGCTTAACTGGGTTCTATGCCGATTTGCGCTCCCCAGATCAATCCCGCTGACTGGTGATTGCTGTGGCAAAAAGATCGGTAGAAATAGCTGAGAGACAGGCGAAACGAAGGACCTGCATGGCGTGGTGGTGAACGCGTGACTCCCCGGAAAGGACAATAGCGCGTTCGTTCCCCACCATAGACACCTGTGGTCCAGAGTTTTGCAAATATCTCAGTAACGTTGTGATTACGTTAGAATTCCTAAAAACTTAACTTTCTTTACTAACTTCTAATCCCCAGGAATTTTAATTATAGGCAAATCTGTAATTGAAAAGGCATTTTTCAAGCATTACTAAATGCTCAGAACTCTTAACTCATTAGATACTCCAGTTGTAGTAAAATTATCTCCAGTTGTCCAAAAGCCAGTCTCGGGCATCATTACTCGAGGTCTTACGTCAAAGGATCCGCTCTCACACATCCGCTATAGTGCAATTCCGGAGTTGCATAAAGATTGGTCGTTTGTTAAAAAGATTAAAAAGTAGAAATCTACTCCTTCACTTGTAGACGTCTACCATAGCGGCAACAAACAGCAAAATAAAACAACACAAGTGGTCCAGTTATCGAATGCTTTTATCAAAAAAATTCCTGGACAAAAAATGAAAGAATCACGTTTTATTCGATTACCGATGGTGGTTCGTGGAAATGACGTCATCACAACATAAGCGTTCAGCGCTAAAATTCCGGTTATTAGAAGGAATCTCTCTACCATTTCCAGACTTTCTACAACTCGTCATGATGGCCAGAGAATTTTAATATGTTCACATGCAAGTGATCCAAATGAGGGCGCAAACAGCTACCAGAAATGTGTTAAAAGGGAACAAATCTTAAACTTAGTTTCACTTATTGGTATTTTGCAAAGTAGGAAGGTGAGCGCTCGACATGAAAGTTTTGACCCACATTTGGTGTTCTCGTGCGTCAATGAGTGACTTGTTCAATTGCGTTTAAACACACATATTGGAAGCAGCATTAGAATAACCTGCAAATACGAGCTTCATGTTAGGAAAATTGGACCGGAGTTTTGGTATAAAATGCTTACTTGGACATTTGATTGCCCGCTTGACCGATGCATCCTACAGCTGTTCCTTTCTGTACCGTTGCAGGTCTTCAAGGATTTCAAACAGCCAGGTTTTACTACCTGGTTACTGTATTCGAGTCGAATTTGTCCAGTGTTCTTTTCTTCATGAGAAGCTCTTCAGGAGTACTGAGTAAGAGTGGTGGGTAGATCCAAAGTTTGAAAAAGTGAGGCGTAATTTGTTGCACGTAGGCTTTAAGTCCACCGAAAATTTTCATCTCAGTATCCACTGATCTGCCAACCATGAAGGAAAAGACTTCTGCCCAGAATTTAACTCGCCATAAGCGGCTTTACTTTTACCTTCTCGAGGACGGCAGTTTTGTTTTAGCTTGCGTGCGAATCAAGCGTTTGCACGGTAGACACACTGAACAGATCCTGCATTGAGTCGCAGCTCCATGGAGGTTTCAAGGAGGGACTGACTTCCGTTTATTAGTTTACGATCGGTCATCGTATGAGTCATTCTTTAGGATGCCCAACTGAAGATGCACTTATTTTCGAAAAAGTAAGTTTTGTGAAAGTGCTTGTTGCGAAAAGGAGTCCATCAAGACTTAATATTTCCGTTCCGGTCTCCTGTTTCAATTTTGTTGATTCAGTATCAACTTTAAACGAGCTTTCGTAATTTGATGTTGAGTTCTCTGAAAGTAGGTTCGTAAAACCACTTTTTTTCGACTACTGTCTTTTGCTGATCAAGGAGAATATTTTGTTGCCTCAAGCTGCTTGGTAGGGAGCGTGTGGCGCAGTGGTCGGAGGCTCCCTGCAACACACACGTGGGATCGATCCCGGCGCCCATGGCCCACCAAGTCTTCCATCCCTCCGGGTTAGGTAAATTAGTACCAGACCTGTCAGGAAGGATCGCAGCACTGGCTTGATACATCGGTAGGCCACCGTGAGTCATTGCAAAGGCCAGATATGCATTCAATCACCTCCAACGGTGCTTAATGAAGTCGAACGCATGGTGCATCCCTCAAGGATTGATCAACGCCGAGAACTTTACCCTTTATCCTTTAAGCTGCTTGAAATTCGTGAACAGCAAGTGATGGTACTGATCCTACTATCTGGATTCGGTGTGCTATATCTGTACCTATGCTGCATCGGTTTACTATGTCGCCTTTAATTTTTCAGTCAACTAATCACAGAAATTTCTGGTATCTTAAAGCAGTCTTATTATTAAAACAGCACTCCATGCTTTGATAAACAAGAGGATGGGTAAATTTAGGAATATAATTAAATTGCTATCTTGTTGTCTACGCAAAACCGCTCGCCAACACGTTGTTATGCGTCGATGTGGAGAGGTTTGCAAAGAGAGTTAGGTGTAGTTGAATGTCATAATGTCATTTTGATCTTGTTCTAGGGAACTCCTATGCTGTTCATGATTTCACTCCTTTTCAGCGACTTTCCCATTGGTCATCGCTATATGACGGGCGCAGCTAGTTTCACCATGTACTGGGGCAGGTTCATTAATGATTTTCTTTTGTGGAATCCCTGGGTAGCTTTGTACTCGTTTTCTCAAGTCATACCACTAGCAATCACAGAGCTTCGGGAGCACACGGCAGCGTGACACTTGGAAAATCTCTCCAGCAACAATGAGGATGAGGATGGTCGACTGTTCATAAATGAGTTGTTACCTAAAACTCAGAAAATAGATGCATCTTCAACACAGAGGAGATATGCTAGCAGAAGTCGTTTGGAATCAAAACTGTTGTTCTGGCATTATGCTAGAGTTGGTTCTTTGGAAGTTTCCTTCAAACGACGTTGATATTCTATCACCACGAATTCCTTTGGGTTTTTCAAACAAAAGCTTTGCATGGTGAATTTTTGCATTCGAAAGCGAGTCTCGACGAACTTATCAGTGCGATTACCCACTTTTTTCGATTTATCAGCAATTGATTAGCACGCTATCAGTCTGTGACATGCTTAGTTCTAGATCACCTCACCGAATATGACAGGAATATGTGGCGAACAGCGAAATCGTTCCCGAATATAAATAGAATTTCAGTGGGCCTAGCCCCGCGACGACTTTCGATTTCGATGCAGGTGACACATTATCCGTTCTTCTAAAATACTACACGTCTTTCAATCCAATTTTATTTCTTAGAAACATTCCCGCAAAGATTTTTTTTGATTTCATGGTATCGGAAAGAGCATAGTCAAGACTAGGAATACTGTAAACCTATCATGTTTGTTGGTCCTTACTATTACAAAGGCGAGTTAGAGTGTCTAGTAATCAACATCCAGTCAGTTCTTGCTCGAAGAAAAAACCCAAACAGAAAAATCTGTTTTGTTCAATCAATATCGGATAGAAAAGCAAAAAATTATCACGAATTACAGCAATGGAGACGATGTTGCGAAACAACAGCGAGCAGTGGTGACTGCAATGGAATAGACATCAAATTCACTCTCCTGCAACGACATCGTTCTTCGTCTTTTGTTAAAGAGTTCATCTTACCATTTTTGGGGTTAAGGATGCTTAAAGGACGGTACAAGTTCCTTATGTCGTAACTGAAGTCACGATGTAGAAGAGAGCAGAACACGAAAATCGAACTTGATAAAAAATCCGCGAAGGGATAGTGTGACAAGGCGCTGTCGCCATCCGATGCACCCATTTTGGGGGATTGAAACCTCTTCAAACGCTGCGATATAGCCAGCTGCGAAAAGGCAATCGTATGACGTAATTCCAAGCGACATAATTCTCATTAGATCTTGATTATGAATGAATTTAGCAATGGATTCTTAGAATTATTATCTTGCCAAAAAACAGCTAACATGGGCATCGGAATTTGAAACTCCTAACTCTGCTTGTTCTGCCGCAATTCAAGCTATTCCAAAAAAAATAACTTTCGAAAAAATGAGGCTACTGACATAAACAATTTTAGCAAAGCTTGAGAGGAGTGCGTAGATCTTTACTTATGTTTTCTTTTTTTAAACACTAGGTTTCTCAGTGTGGACTGTATGAGTTGGTACGGTTCAAGTTTATGAATACCATTTGTAACATTTTAAAGCTTAGAGTTCCTTTCCTTATTGAGTACTTCCTCTTTAAATGTACCTTTTTTTTTGGTTTTCGCAGCACAAGGCTACGTGTCATTTGCCGCTTTTGGTGAGTGGGAAACTTTCTCGAAATATTAAATGAATATAAGTAAAAATATGTACAGTATAAATATAAGTTTTCTTAACGGACAAACGTTCGTCTATAACACATCTGCAGCCAAGTGACCTCTATAGGATTCATTTGTAAAGGGTGGGGGGCAGGGGCACTGTGGGCGTTATGACCTGTGTAGATGTCATAGCGGGTGCGGCGAGAAATTGCGTGTCATCTCATGCGCCGGCCAAACAAAACTAGGCGTCCTCGCAAGTGTGTTAATTCGACCAATTTGATTCCGTAGATGATCACCGTTTGTGGCGAAGCTCTGAAAAAGTTGTGTGAAGTGGACTTATTGTAAAGTACTAGTGAAAAGGTTGAAATCCACTTTGAAAGAAATTCGCACTGGCAAGGTTAACGAGATGAGGTTCCAGATGCATTGGAACTACCGTCTGCCCACCGTCTTATATTGCTTGGAAAATCCAGAAAGTTCAGCAGCTTGACTTCACTTCGAACCGCGTTTGAAAAAAAGGGCTGTCTAGAAACGAAGAAGTCGCATAAACCTATGCAAAAAAAAAGAAACAAAAAGCGATTTTCGAGCTTCAACTTGTCTCTATAAATATAAAAATGTTTGACTTAAACAACTGACGTTGCAAACTCAGACACTTGAATGACCTATTTTCACATCTATCGCGGTTCTAAGCACTTCTTTTATTCTTTGCATTGTTTTGAAACTGTCACTTATGCAAATGATTGAATTTCAGTCTGAATTTAGCGCGAATTTTCCGTTTGTAACAAAATTCACATGCGATAATATGTCACGCAACCCCAGGAGAGGTGATGGGTGTTAAATGGTAAAAGAGTGCAACCCCACTTCCACTTATCCTGTGACTGAGAGGGATTCAGGAGTTGAGGCTCACTGCTTCTACTGAGTAGGAGTAAGTTATATATTCTCTACGCGGATATAAGCTCCACGTGTATATTCAGCAGGAGCCTCTAATTGAAGAGTACTAAAATAAAAGCTTTTCTAGGATTTCGTAAAAAATGAAATGAACGTAATCTTAAAACCGTTGCAATTCTGAATTTGCTTAGCTCGTTTGTTCACTTCTGGTAAACTGCTTTACCAGTAACACCAGTAGGTGGTAGTATCTGCTCATGCAACATGTTCATGGTATTGCTAAGAAGGCCGTAAAATTCAAAATTATAAAGAGATGCCGCTTTTCAAGAACTTTGAGCGATCAGAATTTTTGAAATCGGGCTTTCATTTGCCCCCTTATATGTAATCAGCGTCTTCCTAGGATTACATGAGGTTGCTACACTTTTTGTGAAAAATTCAAAACCGTTATATAAGCTTGACGGTACAACAATATAACACAGTGTGGAGTTGAAAGTAACGAACTACTTGCATCGTGGCTTACAAGGTTTCATGGAAAGGGACTATAGCAATTCCCTTCTTAGAGAAGAGCTATAGTCCATGAGAAATTCGTACTCTTCCAGCTTACATGGGGAAAAGTCACTTCCATACAGACGGTGGAGAAGATAAATAACGACTTCTTTTCCAGTATCTTCGGCTGCCACGTCCAGTCCCCACCATATCAAATCACGAATGATATGTCGCACAAACAATCTGATTCCTTCCAAATGGTGATATGGCTCCGTGAAGAACCACACGGCATTACACATGAATAGTTATGTGACTTGCCCTCAGTTTAAGTCAACATATTGATCTGCGTTTTGACATGTTACTTTTGAAATTTTTCGATTAAATGAACAAAACAGACATGGAAAGTGCAGTGATTAGAGGTGCCGTGTAGTGCAAGAATGTTCGCAGGTTCGACACCTTCTCAGACTAACCAACGTTCTTATTTCTTCGGAGCAGGTAGTTTCCTTTAATCTGCAGAAGACGACGGCAGCAAGTGAGCTTACATAGATCGAGTTGGACCAGAGTGCGCAGATGAGTATGGTTGGAGCTTGTTCTGCTAAACAATGAGGAAGTCCAGGTGGCATCACAGTGAAGCCAAATATTCTCAGTGCACAGCAAAACAATACAAGCATAAGAATTCTTTGCACGTGTACACGTATAGTGTTTATTGTTTAGAAACATTCACATAGCCTCTTACGTAATATGCGGATCCCAACACTCTCGTCATCAGATTTGTTACCATGCATCCGTCATCCACAAATGTTTGGACTAGCTTTTCGGTTCCACTGGTACTTCATCATATGTTGGAAACATCATATAGGACACATGGGTTTCATGGCACAATCTATATGAATCATATATGACTCGTTTCTTTCCCTCCAATTTGCCGTTGGCGTGTTTGGTCTAAAAAAGCTGTATCTTACCTTCAGTATTTTACAAAAAAGCTTTTTTGATCAATTAATTTGCCAGATTTGTATTCCGCGGCTAGTTTTACTGTTAAGCCCGCTGTGCTTGCACACCGAAATTCGAAGCTCTGAACATATTACCGCCACGACAAGAGTTTAGCCGACGGACGGAACTTGTGTAGGCGTTGTCCGCAGTATGTCGAAGGGCAAGCAGTTTGCACAGTGCACATTCACCAATGTATTTTTACAAAATGTGCCTTTGGAGGCGTTTCATAATTAATATGCTTATTCTCATAACTTTTCATTGATGTCACAAACATTATACTCAGTGAAATTTACCTTGGAATCTCCAAATTTTAGAATTAGTACTTTCTAGCACTCTATAATCTCCTTTTGTGGTAGTTGTCAACACAATGTAAATAGAGCCAAATACTACACTGACTGACTTCTCATCTGCGTGGCATGTACTCCAGTAGATCTGACATCATAAAATTTACATAAGTTTTCGTAACAACTAACACAACATTAACCTTTTTACTTACTGTCTACTGTAATTTTTCACGGCAGGCTATCAAGTGAAATGCAACCACAATGATGTTGAGATAATCGCAAAACTTGGACCCAGGCCAGACCGATTGCTGGTGACGCCGTTAGGTAAAAAAAACTAGCTGAGAAAAAGGCGATGTAATGGCCTCAATGGCGCTGTGTGCAACACGCGACCACCCGGAAAGGGTAGTCATGGTTCGATGTGGCCTGGTGCTCATGTTTTGTGAATTAACACAACGTTTCCGTTTCTTTCACTGTCCACCCATCATTTTTTAGGAGATGGTTCCTTGAGTTTATCAACACTTGTTCCTTGTTCTTTTAAGCTAAACTCGAATAAATTTGTGTTTTAAATTCGTTCATCTGCACTTTCTGTACATTGCCGCAGTAATCTGCGTACACCTTGTACAGTAAACTGAGTGATCAGATGGAAGAAAAACCGATTGTAATTAATCTGTAAAAAAGACATGCTGCAAGCCAACAACATCTTTGGGAAGGCTGCTCTCTTTTTTGCAGCGCATTCAGACAAAATGTGCTCTCTTCTTGACCGTATTTTCAACAAACGAAAAAATTCTATGACAATTGCCGGCATAGACGGGTTTAGCTTGATCCATGAAGCTGTCTATGAGGATCATGATCACACCGATCGAGTTAGAGTACCTTTCCTGCAAGCCTTTTTACCGATATACACCTTAACCATACATGTGTGCGAGTTTCCGTGCCCAAATTGAAAACTAATAATGCCATGTTTGTACCTCTCATACGAGAAGTATTGGCAAAATGCCATTTTCTCATTAAAAAGCACAAAAGGCTTGTCGATATAGACAAGACGGATTTCTGTGAGGATAGTAAACCGTCATTTTTGTTGACAAGTCGTGCCAGCGGACTGTTTCATGCAATAAATGGAGGTAACAACAGCTTTCCAAATATGCATCGAAAAAATATGGACCCAAAACTTGGGGCCAAGTGGATAGTGTACATGGACAACACAAGCACGAGTGCCTGACATTAAATATCTTGACGAGTTCTTTTTTTCGTCGCACGCAAAAGTTGTCCACGTTTTAAAAGCATGGAAAATCAGGTAAAAGTGCTTCGGTGCTTCTTTGGCCGCATGACTCTTACACGTTCCTTCGCATGAGCTGTCACAAATTAGGCTTCGTCTCATCATTTCAGTTTACATTTCTTGTAGTGCACTGTTCATTTCATCATAATAGACTGGGAATCTGATAGTAGAAATTCAACTGGAATGTAAAGTTAGACAGACACGGAAAATATGCGAGGAAACCGAGTCATAGAGCAATAAGCTCAAGAAAATGGTGTGCCTTGCGTTTGAGAACGCTGATGAAGTGTATATTTTGGTAGCCGTGGTCGTGCATGCGTTAATGGGGTGGAGTATATGACCACTGGTATGATATCACCAGACGCTCTGTCGTTTTATCCTATGCAGTATCTATCTAGAAAAGTTTTCGATAGTATTTCAACGTTTTCCCGATTCTTGAAAGACCACATCTATTGAGCTTTTTCATCAGGTGAGTAAATACTGAGGTATTGTGGGATTATAAAAGATCGGCATTAATGACTTAAAAAAGACATCCGACTCAGTTAAAAGAGAAGCGGTCGTCCATTCTCTGGTCTGTCAAGGCATCGATACTCCCAATATAAATATCATTCATGGGCATATAAAAGTTTCTCAAATGAATATCACCATTCTACAATAATATTAACACCTATTTAAAGAGCGGGTTTCTACAAGGCGACACGATCTCACTAAAATTATTCATAACTGCCCCCAATAAAGTCATATGAATATTGGAATAAGCAACAGGGGAGTGAAAGTCGATCGTCGGAAATTACAACATGTTCACTTTGCAGACAAGATCATCCTTATAACACCGAGCATTTATCAAGAGAAACGGATGTCGGCCGTCTACAGTGCTTGTGGAGAGATTAGTCTACGATTTATTTCACGAAAACGATGTCCATAAGAAATGAAATTGTTTTTAATGCCTCATTCATTCATCGGAATGAATCTCTCCCAGTGCTCCATCAATGTGTCTCTGTACCGGGACTCAACATGCATGATGGACAAATTGGGTCCAGATTGAGAATCAGAAAGCGAGCGACATGGGGAGTTTTCAAGACTATCGAGAATTTAGTGAGGACAACAAAGAACGACCGAGTCCGTTTCCCTCGTTTCGACTGCACGATTCCTTCTTCCGTAACGTACGAGTGGGAAACCTAGCCGCTATGTAAAGAGTATGAAAGACCACTTCGTGTTATTGTTGCGCAGTCGACATGACAATGTTGGAAATGCTGAGATCACGTAATACCTGCTGTGAAAAATTGTAGTAAGCAGTGAATAAAAAAGGTTAACATTAAGACATTGGAAATATTCCGTGTCGCAACGTAACGCAAGTGAGAGAGACAGAGAGAGAGAGAGAGAGAGAGAGAGAGAGAAAGAGAGAGAGAGAGAGAGAGAGAGGGAGGGAAAGGGAGAGGGAGAGTCTCAGGTTCCGATCTATGTCAATAATCAAAAAATAGTGGCCAAAATGCCAAACGAAAGTAGGGTGCGCCATGCATGTGATTCTTCTGAACAACAACCGATGGGCTGGAGCTGTTAGCAACTGGATCCCTCGGGATCTTAAGCCCACGAGAAGACCACCGACCCGATAGTCGGAGTTCTTGAAGAAGATCCTAGAAAAAATATATGATGCTGACTGAATTTCTATAGTGAACGGAACTCACTGCGCTACACGTACTCGCGTCAAGAGCAACTTCACTGGCCCCTGCTCCAGTAACTCGACCATCAACGGCAAGACCGATGATACGAGTATGATCGCTGTCTATGTGTTGTATTGAACTTTTTCTATGCTAATAATTTTAATAGTAAACACCAGAAGTGCCAGTTAAACGGTGGGATAAAGCAGATTATTCTAATAAGGAGCTACTACCGAGCAAATCGATGTTTCTTTACTGTAAACCTCTCCTGATCACGGATAGAAAGAAATTCATCAACGTTCCCAAGTTATTCCTTTAATAATTGAGTAACGCCACTCTTCCTGGCGTACAAAACCTACGTGGAGCCCAGCCAAACTTATGAAAGAAAGACTCGGTGAAAAGATTTCGGCAAAACCAAGAGGTTAATCAAACGTCTATTGAGTTACTTCAATGATAATGGATTATTCGAAGCTGTCTCTGTCTCATCACACGCTCGAAGAAGAATTTTGTTGTTGGACTACAAAGGCTAGAATCCTGTACTGAAATTATTTTAACACTTTGAGTCAAAGTCTTCATTTCGTGTGGCTGCTCCGTGTAATTTACATCCATTGTTTTGTCACACCCACTAGAAACCAAATCGCCAATATGGCCATAACTTTTTCCAAGTATGAGTAAAAACCGAATCATTTCGGACCTTGGGTACTTGGACGGTTCGGCTTCACGAGTTGTTCGGACGTCAGCACATTCGCCATTCGTTTCTTTCCTTTGCAGTCGTCGTCCATTGTGGGGGTTTTATTCGAGCTTGATGGCGCGTGCGAGTCCCATACTGTTCTTCTCATTATGTGAGCGGGCCATTTGTGTTTCCCGATCGATGTGTATTCTCCTGGATCCCGAAGACGTAACAGATTGCGAAGATCAGAGCTTCGCATTCCGCTAGATACTGAGAGTGCCGGTTATGTTTAAAAAGATATCGTTCAAGGGTGCTGTGAGTAGGGCGCAGTATTCTTGACGTGGTTGAAGTATCGGCCCACGTCTCTACAGTATAGCAGGGCGCTAGGAGGACTGTAGAATCGAAAACGTGAGCGAGGACTTTCGGGGCATTCAGTTGTTCTGTGGGTTTTTTGAGAAGCCCCAATTCGGACCAAGCTGCTCTCCTTCTTCTGACTAATTCCTCCTTCACGTTGTTTTCCATGTTCAATGAACATCCGAGCTATACGTACGAAGTGGTCTCTGCAATTAGAGAACCATCCAGTTTGATCAACTCAGCGTCTTACCATAGGTTTTTCATGGACTGGATCTTCTTCCGGTTTGTGTATGGTCTGCTCATTTTTTCCCCTTTTTTAATCTCGTTGATCATCGTCCCTGCTTCGCGTTTTCTTTTTTCTAGTATTTCTTGAGAAGATGACGATATTATCGGCGAAACGAAGGCTTGTTAGGAATATTCCATCAATACGTATGCTATTCTCATCCCAATCGAGTGACTTCATTATCCACTGCAGTGCGGCACTGAACAGCTTTGGCGATATTGTGTCGCACCGACGAATCGCTTTTCTTATGGGTATGGTAAGAGGCAGTTCCGATAACAGTCAAACAGAGTTCTTGTGGAGACGACTCCACTGCTTGGCCGAACGGAGCTGATATGATTGCATTCATTTGGACACTCTCAAACGGTTTTTCATAGCCGATAAAAGCTAGGACCAGCGTCAGGTGGTATTCCTGACAAAACCAATGACACTGGACACAGTTTGGGTGTGGCCCGTGCAGCAAAATTTTCGTCGAAATCCTGCTTGTTCCATTTCGAGCCTTAGTGTTTTAAAAAGAAATGTGAAAAAGCCTTTGTTTCTGTGGAAGATGCACATCATTTCCAAGTGGGCGCTCTTGACCTATGGGATTTCGTGGCTCAAATAGTACACACCGGCGAGTGAGGTGGCTCTCTAAGCTCCTTGTTAAACGAGTGATTCGCTTCAAGCAATATCATGCAGGTTTACTGTTCGCATTAACATAATTGTTCAAAAAAAAACTGAAATATTACTTGCTGCCCTTAAATCTTCGTAGTGTTCTTTCTCTAGATATCATTTCACTTCACAGTGACAACTAGCGGCCTTGTTCAGTACTTTGCCATCGAGTTCGCACTGGGATTCTGCGTCGCACTCGAAAGCGGCTAGCATACACAACCTCTCGTTTTTTCCTATCCTGTATACACTGACGTTCTTTTTGCGTGTTTTACTCAATCAAAACTTGGGCTGCTTTATAATGCTCAATTAATTTGATCGTTGATATAATACTACTATTCTACAGCTTTTATTTGGATACTTGGATATTTGGATGGCCTGTCTTCATTTATTGTGCGGGCCCCAGCATGATTCCCACTTCCTCTGAATTTTGCTGGTTTACTTATTTTGTTTCTCTGGAGTCCTGAGGTCAGACTAGCCAATGTCTGCCCCAGGTCGCCACCACCACAGGCAGTCGCCGCCCTTATGCATCAGAGAGTCCCACCATACGACAAGTTTGATATCAAGACAGTGGCGGATCCTGGCACTGGTTTACTCTTAGCTAACCTTTCTAATAGAAACGCCGGACTCCTTCTCAGTTTTCCCGGAAGATGAATCCCCCCGTTGTACATCGCAGCCCGACACCCAAGAACACCTCCCAGCCATGTTGAAGCCGTAAACCATTAGGATAGGCTTTACTATGCACATGTTACGCAGTTATCCGTACACAAGCAGCAAACTACTACAGTAAATAATTTAATTCAGTATCAGTCATCTTCACTAGTTTTAAACGTTCGACCAGGTAATCGTCTGACTGAGAGAATAAATATCGCTCTTCCCCTCACAGTTACGAACCAATTTTCAAAAGAGGCCCTTTGTTTACCACCACTACCATAACATTCACATATAAAAAATCGATTTCATTTGATTTATTTCACTATTTCATGGTTTCATTAGCTTAATTTTATCTCATATGACCCGACGTCTTGGATAGTGTGTGGATTCCAGCACTTCCATCATTCGAATCGTTTACTCGAATCTATGTTGCACGAATGTCGTCGGATTTAGCACCTGGATTTAGCTGCTGTTTGAAGATTTTTGGTATTCTTTGTAAATTTCTTGGAATGGTAGCGTGATCGACTCTTTATTGAATCCTGAGATAGGTGTGGAAGAGCGCTCCTAGGTCTCACCGGTCCGAGAGAGGTTCAGGTTAAGTCTTGTACTAAGTCGCCGCCCTCGGATTAACGAGAGATATGCTTAGCCCTGGATAAGGTCTAACCTGGTAGCTTTGTGCTCATTAGATGGCATCTCTACCACTACGCCGGCCCTCTAACGGAAAATTTGCACATTTGTGAACTAGTTCTTTATAAATACGTTTATGTGAAAAGACAACGGCATATCTTCGCGTAAGAAACTCAACTATGATGAGTGATACAACGTAATGATGCTGAGATATTTGTAAAACTCCGGACCATTGGTGTCTGCGGTGGGGAACGAACGCGCTATTACCCTTTCCGGGGCTGACGCGTTCACCACCACATCATGCGGGTCCTTCGTTCTCGCCTGTTTATCAGTTAGTTTTCTATCTATCAGTGCCATCAGCAATCACCCTTAAACGGGATTGACAGGCGAAACGAAAGACCCACATGGTGTGGTGGTGAACGTGTTAGCCTCCGAAGAGGGTAATAGAGCGTTCGTTCCCCATCACAGACTCCTGCGGTCCGGAGTTTTGCAAATATCTCATCATCATCACTGTTGTATTCCACACAGTTCTCTGCCGTGAAAAATTATAACAGGCAGCAAATAAGAGGTCAACATTATGACGACGGACGTAAAGCGGCTCTTCTGGTGGCCGACCGCCAAGCGGCAAATGAACACTGCTTCGACGGCGACACAACAACTCGTCCCACTCGCGCCCGCGAAATCGTCATGGGTGTCGCTTTGCGGTCTCGTCGCCACAATCGATATTGTCAGTCGCAGTCGGCCCCACTGGTTGTGGACGGTCGGCGCTACGGGCACCACTTTTGGTGGCCGTCCGATTTCCCGAACAATCACTTGTATTTTCCATGGAATAATCTGGAAATCTCGACGGTCCACGTGAACCACCGTGTTATCAGCTCAGAAAGCAGCCTTGCCGAAGTCAACAGCAAGAATATCCAAGTGAATGGAGCGCCAGTCTTTCAAATTTTGACTGGGTTCCATAAATCCAGATTTCATCTACTGCAGTTGAACGGCAGTATTCAAGACGAACACGGCACTGACCGCTATCACATGCGGTCAGTTCGGTGTTCGTCTTGAATACTGTAGACGTCGCCTCGCTGCGTATTTGCTTACCTATAAAACAGTCCGTCCTGTCCTACCCAAGCCTCATATCTTTACAGTTCGTTCCCATAATATCAGAAATACGACTTCGACATTCTTTTCCACCTGGGTGATGTCGGCTGTGAATTTCGTTTTGTATGAAAACGCTTACTTCCTAACGACGTTACATTTCTTGGTCGTGCCATTGTAAAACACCTTGGACTTCCATTTTTTAATGGTTCGCCGAGCCCTGGAAGAAACAGCGTTCGCTGCCTCGTTGCAAAACCTTCATCGTTACAAGTCTTTCAGCCTTTTCATAACATGTTCTTTCGTTAATGTCATCTCCAGACTTCATCCTAGTAGCTTTTTTCTGTGAGAATCTGGTCTTCCCGGAATGTCTACGCCGAATTTTCAGTAGATGTATGTTCAAAATTGTGTTTGTCATCAGAACCTATCAAACAATCTTTGACTAGCGACTGCTCTTCCATTTCTTACCAGTGAACCATTGATCTCTTCGATTTTTCTAGCGATCCATAAAGATTTCACTGTACGATTTGTCCGATGAAGTTTTAAGATAAGATTGTTCGTAATCGCCAATATTCTCTCATATTCTTTGTGGTAGAAGAAGTCGTGCAAGTTTTTCAAGCTGTCTAACCATCTGTGTCCGCAACATCTTGTGTTTATGACCATATAAGTGTCTTGATGAAAAGGCACGTCTTTACCCTTCGTGTTCACTCTCAGTTAGATTTTCACGTGTCTAAATTATAGTCTTTGACGGCATCTTTGTGCTATCTTCTCAGTAATGGTGCTCATTATCACGTAGGTGTGATAAGTTCACGGTTTCACATTAGTAGTGAGAACTTGGAACACTTAGGAAAGCCGTCAACCGGCTCTAAATACATTGGATATTTAGTCTACTTATTCCTTTTGCAAAATACCGCCGATGATGAAGTGCACAACATCACGAACTTCTCGAGACACACTGGTCATTTTCATCTACTGTGACGGTTTTGTCGAAACGTCATATTTTTCAGGGTTCCGGTCGTGTAGGGTCATAGAGTTGGCTTAATTTTATCTCGAACTAATAGACTGTTTCTCTGACCATTTTTTTTCGTCTGTTCCAATCTTAGTTCTATTAAGAAGACTTTTATGAAGTTTTTCTCGTTTTGCTATCACTTCAAGTAATAAATAAGCAACGATGATCGCTACTCCATTCCTGCCGGCACGCTCTAACGGACGGAGTTCTGCGAAACGTCACTATTTCTTCCACTGAAAATTTCATTCTGCTAGAAGAAGCTTGAATACACCAAAAGGCATTACTGCTTCGATCTAACCACATCGAAACGCTTATTTCCTTCAAAGCTTATGACTTTTCTTGATCATATCACATGGATCATAGTCTATAATACGAATGTAAAGTGTTGACAACATCTGTTCACAAACCGTGAAATTTTTATAGGTGAAGGGCCCGTGTAACATAGTGATTAGAGGCGCTCTGCAATACAAATAGTTTCGATCTCTTCGATCCCCAGGCTCACCAAGCCTTCCATCCCTCCGGGGTTGGCATATTGATGTTGTCGTTGTCTGGGAGGATAGCAGCACTGACTCGATGAATCGGAAGGCCACTGTAAGTCATTTGCTTAAGCCAGATATGGATTCAGTCACCTCCAACGATGCTCAAGGAAGTCAAATTCATGGCGCAACCCTCAGCGATTGATCAAAGCCGAGAGAGCTTTAACAACTGACATGAAGAAGACCATAGCCTTAAACCGAAATATGTGGAAGTTTATGTCAAGTTCGCGGTTCCTGTTGTCTGGAAAATGCTCAAGCAAATGGAGACAAAGATACTGTCATAGTTTGTTGCTGGTCATTTCAATTTAGTCATACTCGATCATCTATTTATTTTATTTTACATGACATGATATCACTTAATGTGCGGATCTTAACACTTTCTAGATTCGCTCATGTTCTCAAATCCATATTCAACGAAAATCTTTGGACTCTGCATATTTTCTGCATGTCTGTTTGGCTGCTATTATTTAATCATTTTTGGTTTTCTTTGTGAGCATCGTTGCATGCTGGTCGACTCCGTTCTTCTCCTGATATTGGGATAGCTGTGCTAGGATTTTCTCCATAGTTTTTCTTTCTCCATAGATTTTTTTTCAGGTCTCCATCACCGGCAGTGGTCAGCTTTTGTGGATTAAAGAGAGTGGGTTGGTCTCAGACTAGTCTCGCTGGTATCAATTTCAGCTCCACTAAGGGATGAGACCCGAGTTGGCCAAGGGCGGAGTCCAACTAGGTCCTTGCCCATATTGGACAACATCATTGTTAGTACTCTCCTTCCAATTACTACACTCCTTATATTTATTCTATCTATGGTTCCATTGTTTCAAATACGGTGGCCCTAAAGAATGCGAGTACGAGATGTTTGTTGTTTGTGCTTTTACGATCATTTTTACTCGTTTTTCTTATGCTACCGTTTATTGATAACGTGGTTTTCTTCTTAAATGGACATATTTTCGGCTTAACATTCCTTCCCTTCTCTATGCATATTTTGTTTACGAGGGTCTGTTTACATGTTGGGCATAGTGGCATTATCGAGTAGCGAGCACGCCAAGCACGCCAATTGTATACCATCCCATTACAACTCGTTTCGAAACGGATCGCCTTAGTATTGCACACTCGGAGAAAGGATCTCTCTCTCCCATAGTTTGACTGCAAAGCGCAGTTTTCGGCAGGGTTATTTTCATATTACTAACATAAACTCGCAATAGCTCTTCTTCCAAACAGATAGCTGGAACAGCATTCATTTCTATGTTGCACAACATTTTTCGTAGTACATTAAAACGTGGTATTGGTAGATAGAATTTTCCTAATCTCTTAGACTGTTTTTCCACAAGTTGTGTTCTTCTGCATCGGAGTTTTCCAAGGAAGCTACTTTCTCCTGTGGTTGGTGCTCATGTAGAACTATATTGTAATTTTCTTGTGAAAATTTCCACAGATGCTCTGTAAACCTGCAAAAGCATTCCTGAAGAGTAAAAATCCATCCGGTCTGCTCACTGGGACTTTAATTAGCGTTTAAATCTACTTGGAACTCGTCCACGCTTTAGTAACTCATCACGTGTCTAGGAACTGCTACTAAATAATTTTCAGTTTCATCGTAATTGCTGACACTTTTCGAGGTTGCATCTCTGCCGCACTCTTCATGTTTTCAGTTTTAATGGCGGAATTCTTATCATAGTGCTGATTTATCGATACGACAATGTTATCGTCCAAATAGTGTTGCCTATGACGAATCCAGTTCTAAATACCAACTGTTGCCTGCCCTTCCAAACTTTCCATGAGGCTGTTTTTTTTCTGTGGGACGATTTCAGGAATCTCACAGGGTACAAGCATGCCCTCTAGACCAGTATCTGGAGTCGTCTTGTGAGCTCGGAAGAAGTAAAGCATAGCTTACTGTGAATTTTAAAGCTGTCTCGGCGTTGATCAATCCTGTTGGATACGCCATGCATTCGTTTTCACTAAGCATCATTGGACGTGATCGAATACATACGTCGGCTATACAATGACTCGCATTGGTCTACTAATTTATCCAGTCAGTCTTTCCATCTTCCCAAGCAAGTCTGGTACCAATTTACCGAATCCAGAGAGATGGAGGGCTTGGTGAGCCCGAGGCACGAGATATAGGGAATAGAACCCATGTGTGTTGCAGAGCACCTCTAATCACTGCACTGCATGCGTCCTGACATTTAATTGTTAGAAAATGAATTCGTGAAATAGTCACTGTAGTATTCTTAGTTCCATATTTGACCGTTGATAAATAAACTGGTCCAGGTGTCTCCGTGGTGCCCTTGTATATTTATGAAGTGTAATTTCATTTTTTCATCATTTCTGTCCACGTAACCTATAATTTTGTCGATCGTTGAGTTATTTGAATAGACTCCAGAATGGTCTGTATGTCCTTGTCCAACGTCACAGTTGTCTGTTGGCTCATTTATTTATTGGCATTACTTTTTATCCTCACCTGTCACATGATATCCCGTTGGTCGTCGAGTAACTCTAGCTGGCATCGGTAAAGCTTCCATTTGTCCCCGTGGCGTGAAGTGTAGCCCAGTGTAGCAGTCCGCACGCTATAAGGTGTCAGTACGCATCTGACATCTTCCGTTCAGGGTTTTCGTGAAGAACTCCAACCCGATAGTCGCAGTTCTTCCTGCTGTGCGTTTGACATCCCGAGCAACCCAGTCACTGACACCTCTTGTCGATAGGTTGTCGTGAATGCGAATTGCGTGTCCACCCACCTTATCTTCGACAGTTTGGCCATAGAATGGCTTCTTTGATATTTGATCGTTGACGTAGATCGGAGCTTCGGATCCCATCCCTTACTTTTGTGGAACGGGATACTCCTAGCAACGTCCTTTCGACTGCGCGTTCGATAACGCTGAGTGACCTTTTGTCCTGCTTACGCAGCGACCAGGTTTCTGACGCATATATTAGGGCAGGAAGTACCGTTGAGTCGAAAAAGTGGGCACGGAGTCGGGTGTTCTTCGTCCTCTTCACTACATCCTCGATGCTCTTGAAAGCTTCCCAAGCCGCTTGTTTCCTTCTGCTCAGCTCTGGAGCTAGTTCGTCCATCATATTGGTTTCCCGAACTAGATAGATATAACTGGAGCATTCGGAGATATTCGTTCTGTTGAGCGTGAATCGGGCATACGAAACCAATCCGTTCCTCAGGAACATCGTTATTGTGAGATTTAGGCGAAAACTAATTTTTTCTCAAGCTTTATCAAAGTTGGCAAGCATTCGTTCCGCTTGGATAGTGTTTGGTGTTATAAGGACGATGTTATCAGCAAGGCGAAGATCGTGTAACTACCTATCATCGATTTTCACTCCCATATTATCCCATTCCAATGTTCGCATGACGTTCTGGAGGGTGCCGGTAAATAATTTTGGCGAGATGGTATCGCCTTGCCTAACTCCTCTTTTGACGTCAATGTTAATATCGTTGTAGAATGGTGATATCTTGGTTGTGAAATTTTTGTACAGCTCACGAAGAATTTTATGTACTGAGTAGGGACTCCTTGACTATCAAGGGCTTCCCAGACTGCTTCCATCTCAACTGAATCAAAGGCCTTCTGTAAATCGATGAAAGTGAGACAGAGCGGTCTTTTGTACTCCTGCGATATTTCGGTGAGCCTTATTATCATGTCGATGTGATGCACTTTACAGAATACTTTTCGAGGCTCTGCGTAATCACATGGATGTCCTTCGTCCAGTGTTCTGTCAGTCCCGTTTTGCAAGCGGATGAAAGGTTAGTTGCCAATACCATGGAGGTCGTCACCCTTTTTTAACAATAACGCAGTCTTGCTGGTCTTCCATTGAATACGAACCTTGCATTCTGACAGATAACGTGTGAAGAGCCTATCCAGTGAGTTTATGAGGACTGGCAGAAGGTTCTTTAGGTATTGTGATCTTCCGCTATGTGGACTAGGCGTTACTCGTTTCTTCACCGATAAAATAGCATGTCCGATTTCAGAACGAGGAACCGGTGAGAAGACATATCGTCCTCCTTTATTTCATGTGATGGCAGGATGACGTAGATGTTGAAGACATCCGAGTAGTAATCGTGTGTGATTTTCTCCACTAACTTACCGGAGGCTATAACCGTTCCGGCTGTCCATCGGAGCGCAGTCATCTTGGTTTTGTTGTTGGAGAGGTTTCGGTAGGCTTTGCGAATGCTCTTCCAAGCCGATGCAGCTTTGGCCATAACTGCTGCTCTTCTCTCTTGAAGATATTCTTTTATCACCTGTTTTCATGGTTTTGCCAGTTCGGACGTTGGCGGCTTCATGTAGTTCTTGAGATTCCACGTTAGAGCATCTGCTCGAGTGTTTATGATGACAAACATCTTTTGGAGAATTTCCTACTGCCAGATTTCATAGCGCTAACGTGAAGATGTTGAATGAACCGAGTGTAGTCCTAGTTTACGTTTTCTTACTTGATACTTTGTACTTGGATGGTCCGTCCTCACTTTTTCTGGAGCTCCAGCATAATCTCCATTTTTCGGAGTTTTGCTAGTTTACCCATTGTATTTCTCTCGAGTCCCGAGATCAGCCTGGCTAAAGTTTGCTCCGGGTCGTCATCACTACAGACAGCCGCCGCCTTTGTGGACCAGAGGGGATTTGCCACTGTGCGATTAGTTTGATACTAGGACGGTGGGGAATCCTGGTATTAGTTTACTCCTAGTTGGGTTTCCTGATGGAAACACCGGACTCCTCAGCTTGGGAGGCTGTGCTAGGGGAATGAATCCCCCGCTGTACATCACATCCCGGCACCCAGGAACATCTCCCAGCCACAATGAAGCGGTAGACCGTTGGGAAGACTATTATTATTATTTCCAATATTATTATTAGTATTGCCATTATGATTATTTTTGTTGTTATTACTGCTACTACTTATTAAAAAATTAGTGTTACAACTTATTGCTATGGGCCCGTGTGGCGCAGTGGTTAGAGGCGCCACTGGGACACACACGAGGAATCGATCCCCGCCCATGGCACACTAAGCCCTCTATCCCTCCGGGGTCGGCAAATTGGTACCAGGCTTGTCTGGGAGGATAGTAGCACTGGCTCGATACATCGGTAGGCCACCGCGTGTCATTGTAAGGGCCAGATATGCATTCACTCACCTCGAACGATGCTTATTGAAGTCGTATGCATGGCGCATCCCACAAGGATTGATCAACGCCGAGATCTTTATCCTTTACTTTCTATTTACTTATTGCTATTATTAATTACTATCGTTTTTATTGTTGTTGCCATTATTACTATTACGTCACCCGACATCTCATATATTACATTGTACTGCTCCCAGCACTTCTTGAATGCAATTCGTTTCTTCGTATCCACAGCCCACAAAGGTCTTCGAACATTTTTTGAGCGTGGGTTCGGCTGCAGCTTGAGGATTTTATCGTCCTCTTTGGTAATGCTGGTGAATGCTGGTCGAGTCAATACTCTCTGGAATCTTGAGATGGGCACTCAAGGACTTTCCTACATGGTTTAAAGGGAGTGAGCTTGTGTCAGACAGGTGTGGCATCAATTCCCCTAACCTGGAAGGTTAGCAGACTCTGTGGGCTCGGAAAGAGGTCGGATCAGAGCCTGTTTGGTGGGCCTTCTGCATAATGAGCGACATCACTTCATGTGCGCTACCTGCTTTCCTTATTTGTTCTGGGAAATTCAATCGTTTTTTTTCGACAAGAAAATGGCAGCGGGTATCCCGCTTGGGCCTGGAGTGACACAGGTTTAATCCTAGCTGTGATTCTTGCTGGAGTTTTAGGAATTCTCATCTTAAGCAAGTGCGCTCACGAACGAACTCTGTGGTGCACATCGCGGTTACATCGACGCCTCTAGAAACTACCTTGCAACGACAAAGGGCCATGAACCATTGAAGGGAATTTATTGGCGGGAAAGGGTTTAGAAGTGCGGTGACATATTGAAAAGACTTGTTATTATCAATACGATAACATCGCTTAAATTAACTACAGAAAAGAAGTCCCAGTACATGAGTTTCCGTATTGGTCAAATTTTGCTTGCTTGAAAGACCGCCATGTATCTGCCTCATTCGCTTATTTCTTCCATCTCTTTTAATTATCGATTTTTGCAGTCAATTCTTTTTAGGTTCTTTTTTTGGATCACGGAAAGTGCTTCTACATATGTTACCGATGAAATTTTGTTCGTTTTACTTTAAACCGGTTTCATGGCTATTATTGTCATTTTATCACCTTTCCAGACAAATGACATTCGCTTCACGTGTGCTGTTGTTCTCCACGTTTGTAACGCTATGTTGCCTACAAGCTCGTTCACAATCATGGAAAGGTGAATTATTCTTTAGCTGAATGTTTTTGGCCGTCAGGATCCGCTCAAGGTGGACCGTATACCTACCACATTGAGTGCATCCATTGTACTTCGCTTATTTACGGTGCTTTAGCAGCTGCATGAAAATAAGGTTGTAGGACTATCAAAGCCATGTGTGGGTTTTAAATATAAGACGGTTGTATCATATCAGCTAATTAGTGAATTCCGAGTATTACACTATACTCAATAACCTGGCGACTGACGATAGTTTTGACTCTTTGACACATTCTCAACGAAACCGACTTTACGACAACAGACGGTAATTTCTTCATCAGTGGAGTCAGGAATTTTATTCACTTATAGATGCGATTTTGCTCCATCGCCTTAAGGGTGTATGAACTTTTTGCAGGATGTTTTTCCAGCTGCACAAATACTCAGAATTCAAATTATCAAGAAATAAAAACAAGACTTTAATTCTTGAGATTTTAACGCTACTACGGCAGCCGCAAACACCAACTATGCGCAGGGCGTTGCACCAAGTTGGACGAAATACTGCTTGTTCAACTACATTTATTTGCAAAATATGGGTTTCGGTTAAAAAAAGCGTTAAACACGTTTCCTGGGTTGCAAAGATGAGAATTTCATCATGCTATAACAAGGGCGTTTATACGTTGTAGAGAATGATCCGCCCCCAACGGTTTATCGCCTCATCATGGCTGGGAGGTGTTCCTGGATGTCGGGCTGTGATGTACAGCGGAGTTCATTAGTTCAGCAGGGCCTTCCAAGCTGAGAATGAGTCCGACGTTTCCACACAAAAGCGCAGTTAAGAGTAAACCGAATCGAACTGATAATGATGATGATGGCAAATCTTCCTCTGATCCACATCGACTTCGACTGTCTGGGGTTGGTGACTACCTCAGGAAGGCTCCAGATAGGCTAACGTCGAGATTGCAGGTAATCATAATGGCTAAACCAGAAAATATCCGGCCTCAGTACCTCATACACTCGGTGCTCACGTTTATGACGACGGGCTGTGAGACAGTGGTGAGAAGAGACCAAACTTTAGGTTACACAGAACGTCATCTTGCTGTGCACCTATAGTTCGAGAACGGTCTCTCCGGAGGCCGACCTTTACGCTGTTCTTGATGCTGCTGATTGCATCGAATTCTATGTGATTGCCCTATAAGAGACTTAAACCCATATACGCTATGACGGAACCTTTATCATTCATGGATGGAAATTTCCTTTACGAAATGTCGGAGACGTCAATTTTGTTACACCTATCTATTCCCCATTTGGTCACCTCGCGCCATTCTTCATCTCCAATTTGCGTGTAAAAAGAAAGTCAGTATCGGGAACTGTTACTCACCAACTTGTACATCCGATGAGAGAGCACTGGACGCGTTTTGTAACAAGTTGGAGAAAGTAATCCATAAGAAGAAGTCATTTTACAAATTCGTTGTTGGAGACTTCAGCGCAAGGTTAGGAACGGCACATGAAAATTAATACAGTATAGGAAAAACCACGGATCTCTCTCGTATGAGGGATCTCGAGCCGGTTAGTGGCGAGGCTACGTGGCACGTCCCAGGTGGTGGATAGGAGGTTAATCGCGGACCAAAAGCGACCTTTGCTTCCCTGAGACGCAGGTGGATCCAGAGGATGGACTCCTGTTTCTGCTGCGCTGATTTGGCACATACTTTCTGTATTTGCTAGGCGTATTCATGCATCCGTGTGTGGGTGCGTTCTTGCTTATTCGGATTGTATTCTACGAGTCAATTCGGCCAAAAGCCTGCAATCAAGTGACTGAGAAGTATATGGGAGTCGGTTAGGAGTCGCCTCCCACAAATAAGCTCCTTCTCCACTGGCCGAGACGAGGAGACGCCAACCTTTCAACGCCGCCTATGACACCGGAAAAGAACTGTTCCTCGGAATATGCGACAGTAGAGGAGTCGGCGGCGTCGGCGTTCTTGTCAACACGAGTTTGTCCATGAACATCGATTCATTCGAACAACTTACAACCCGAATCGGACGTCTACGATTAAAAAGACGTGGATCAATTCCGCTTTTGACGATCCTCGTCGTTTAGGCGCCGACATCAAACTATGACGAAGAAGAAGTCGAAGAGTTCTATATGGACTTGGAGAAGTTCTATAGAGAAGACCACACATTCTTAAAGGTCATCATTGGAGATTTCAACGCCAAGATTGGACCAAGAAGAACGTCTGAAGAACGTCATATTGGAACCAATGGATTAAAATGGAATGAGCAGGGTGAACTACTCTCTGAGTTTATCATGGCGGCCAAGACCATTCATGGTAACTCGTAATTCCAGAACCCCCACCCTCAACGCTGGACGTGGGAGTCTCCCAATGGAGAGTTCCATAACGAAATAGACCACATCATAGTAAATAGAAGGTTTTGTCTAACCGATGTCGCTGTTGTCCCAAAATTCTACACGGGACCAGACCATCGCCTCCTTCGTACAAGATTCTATTTCTAGCGGAAAGGTGGAAAAGCCGCTAAATTCAAAAGGCGAAGTCCGAAAACAATCGTGAACTGGGATTTATTCAATTCATTAGTCGGCTGCCGGGAAGATACCGTTGCCGTTAACATTGATGAACAATACGATCGGCTCATTCAACATCTTCACCTTAGCGCTATGAAAGCTCAGAGTTCGAAAGCCACCAAGAGAGGTCTGTCTCCAGAAACACTCGAGCTGATACGCCAGTGTGGAATCGCACGAGCTGTAGGCAACCGCGAGCTAACGTCCGAACTTGCAAAACAATGCAGAGAGGCGATAAAAGAAGATCTTAGAGAGAGAAGAGCAGCAGTGATGGCCGAAGCTGCAGAGGCTGGGAAAAGCATTCGCAAAGCCCACCGAAGCCTCGCCAATTACACGACCAAAATGGTTGCTCTCCTGCTCTCAGATGGAGCAGTTACAGCGTCCGGAAAGGCAATGGAGAAAATAATTCACGAATACTACTCGGATCTCCTCGATAGCCACGTCCACCTTCCGTCATATGAATGTTAGGATATGTTATAGGATAGGATATGAATAGGTTGGATATGTTGTACCACCAGTTCTCCCTTCCGAAATCCGACGTGCCATTTCGTCGGTGAAAAATCGAACAGCACCAGGTCCGGACAGGATAAGATCTGGACACCTGAGGAACACTTCCGCCAGTCCTCGTAAACGCACTGACTCGGCTCTTCACACGTTACCTGTCTGAATGCAAGGTCCCTACTCAGTGGAAGACCAGCAAGACCGTGTTATTGTACGAGAAAGGTGAGCTGCACGATATTGGCAGCTATCGCCCAATCTGCTTACTGTCTGTCGTCTACAAACATTTCACTCGGGTCCTAAATCCTAAACAGGATCGACAGAACACTAGACGAAGAACAGCCATGTGAGCAAGCAGGGTTTCGAAGAGGAGTTAGTACGATGGACCGCATTCACACGATAACAAGTCTCATTGAAGTATCGGGAGAGTACAAAAGACTGCTCTGTCTCACTTTCATCGATTTACGGAAGGCCTTTGATTCAGTTGAGATGGAAGCAGTCTGAGAAGCCCTTGATAGTCAAGGAGTCCCTACTCAGTACATAAAGATTCTTCATGAGCTGCACAAAAATTTCACAACCAAGATATCACCATTCTACAACGATATTAACATTGACTTCAGTAGAGGAGTTAGACAAGGCGATACCATCTCGCCAAAATCATTTGCCGCCACCCTCCAGAACGTCATGCGAACATTGGAATGGGATAACATTGGAGTGAAAATCGACGGTCGGCAGTTACACCATCTTCGCTTTGCTGATGACATCGTCTTTATAACACCAAAAATTAGCCAAGGGGAACGTGTGCTTAACGACTTTGATAAAGCCTGTGGAAAGATTGGTCTTCAACTAAATCTCACAAAAACGTTGTTCATGAAGAACGGATTGGTTTCGCATACCCCATTCACGCTCAACGGAGCGAATATCTCCGAATGCTCCAGTTATATCTATCTAGGTCGGGAAATCGATATGATGAACGACCTAGATGCAGAGCTGAGCAGAAGAAAACGAGCAGCTTGGGGAGCTTTCAAGAGAATCGAGGATGTGGTGGAGAGAACAAAGAACACCCAACTCCGTGCCTGTCTTTTCAACTCAACGGTACTACCTTTCCTAACGTATGCGTCAGAAACCTGGTCGTTGGGTAAGCAGGACGAAAGGTCACTCAGCGTTATCGAACGCGCAGTCGAAAGGACGATGCTAGGAGTATATCGTTCCACACAAGTAAGTGATGGGATCCGAAGCTCAGATTTGCCTTAACGATCAAAAATCAAAGGTGCCGTTCTGTACGCCAAACAGTCGAAGATAAGGTGGGCCGGACACGTAATACCTATTAATGACAACCGATGGACAAAAGCCGATTAGTGACTGGATACCTCGGGATGTCAAACGTACTGCAGGAAGACCAGTGGCACGATGGTCAGAGTTCTCCATAAAAAGCCTTGAAGAAAGACATGATGCTCGACGAGTCCCTAGTGCAAGCAGAACTCACTGGGCTACTCTTGCACGCGACAAGGAAAAATGGAAGATTTACTGGCTCTCGCTCGCGTCACTCGACGATCAACGAGACTACAGGTGATACAGGTGATAGGAAAATTCGGAATAGCTGACCGGAATAAGAATAGATACCGTCTTATAGGACTCCTGTCCACAAGACTTTTTTTCCGTGGAAATTAGTTCTTCGAAGAGAAATAAAGTCGCTGATGGACAAGTGTCCTCATGATGCGACTGATGCGGAGATCTATCAAACTCTGGTGAACAAGAAGTAGTATCTCTTTGGCATCTCAAAGGTTCTTTGATTCTGTACGAGATCTGATCCTCGTCTTCTTCGTGCGAAGATTCGATTCACCCATAGGCTTGGGAGGAACTGCTATCGTAGTCTAAGAAAAATGAAACAAGTTGCATATGACGAAGATATTCCCAATGAAAGCTTGTCCTCATATGACTGGTAGATAAATGAAGGCCCGACCGAGGACTACACGCTGCTTTTCAAAGGATTTAAAACGTGTATCGAACTCCTGTCAGTTTCTCAAACAAGAACTTTACACCGAATTTCCATTACCATTAAGGAGTTACTCGAAATGAGAAGAACACTGAAGCTTGATCCTGCTGCAGTGCACCTAACGCGGCTGATAATAAATGCCAACTGTTGAAGATCCTTGCAGGAGGATTTATATTGGTATAGGCAGAAAAAGTTATTGGAAGCAGGCAAAAATGACGGAGCATGAAGAAGTGTGGTCGGGAACTTTGAGACAATAATGTTCCGCAATCCGACCTGATGGTGGAGGATGGGACTACCACTACACCACGCCATGATATGCAATTGATAGTGGAACGGTTCTGCACCAGTCTTCCGCTCTACAATACCCGTCTCGGACACCGAAATTCCCGCTAATAAGAACCGCCCGGGATTCCACTCTGTAAATCGATCGACTAAGGAACAGTGGAGTTGGCTTCAAAGAATGCAAGCGTCTCTTGGAAGACCACCCAAACGATGGGCCGACGTTTTCATGGCTAACGTTAAACATCTGCACTCACAGATCGCAATGATTTCAGATTTACAAGATGGGTTTCGTGGACATCACCAGTACAAGGCAGACCACTATTATGGATGACTAGTGTATTAGAGAAAAACAAATGGAGATTATGCTAGGGATCCCATAATCAGTGAAAACTGGCCATCCAAATATTCGAGTAACAGAAAGATCCGAGTACTTTAGAACATTTCATTTTATTTTTTGTTAATGAGGTTCACTATGATTGCCCAGAGGACAAAGAAACCGGTAACTCGTCCACGATTTGTTTGATACTTGATACTTGAACGACCCGTCCTCACTGGTTGTGCGGGCACCAGCATAATCACCATTTTTCGGGGATTTGATGGTTAAGCCACTGTGGTTTCCTGGAATCCCGAGGTCAGCCTGACCAAAATCTGCTCCTGGTCTTTACCACCACAGGCAATCGCAGCCCTTGTGGATCAAGAGGAAATTTGCCACCATGCTACTCTGATACCAGGATGATGGTGGATCTTGATATTAGTTTACTCTTATCTAGGTTTCCTCCTGGAAACGCGGGACTCTCCTTCTCACCTTGGGAGACCCTGCCGTTGGAATGAATCCGCCCGCTGTACATCGCAGCCCGACATCCAGGAACACCTAGCTACAATGAGGCAGTAAACCGTTGGGAGGTCCGTTCGCGATTTAAACACGCTAAATGCTAGTTTTTTCGAAAATGTGCAGTAAATAGTCGACAGTTAGTGGACTTATGGGGTTGAGAAAATAACAGAGTTATGGGAGAATTTGCTTTATCCATCTAGAGGTATAGCGCTACTACACACACTTTCTCCTACATTTTCCTGTTTCGCCTGTCAAACAGAGCTGTAAGAATTCTTCATTCCAATTCATACTTTCCCAGAGGCAGTCACGCTTTTCAACAAAAATATCTCAGCTCGTCGTAAACTTTATGAATTGAGATGGAAACTACCGCAATCTTAAAGTTTTGCTTACAGCATGCAAATTTCCTTGTCTGACAGCGATTAAAGTTGAGTTTTTCATGAAGGAGGAAGTTATAAATAAATTTGAAATAAAATTTGCATATTAGGAAAAATTACTTTAGGGTGATAGAACACAGTCTCTTTTACAAGTTTGTCAAGTTGTAAACTACGTAAATGCTCTGGCTATGGAGAAACATCGGGAATGACTGGAGAAGCGCCATTGTCCGTTATGTAGGTCATGCAAAGTTCAATTTTTTTTTTGGCAACAGTTCGATGTGTTTTATTTCCAATTGTTACGATGATTCATGATTATCGAAGCGAATGGTCGGTTACGAGGATTACTGAAATACCTTCAAATAAAAAAAATAATAAAAGCTCTCGGCGTTGATAAATCCCCGAAGAATGAACTATGCATTCGATTTCACTAAGTATCGTTGGAGGTTACTGAATGCATATCTGGCCTTTACAATGACTCGCGGTGGCCTACCGATGTATCAAGTCAATGCTGCTATCCTCCCATATAGGTCTGGTACCAATCTGCCGACCCCGGAGGATAGAAGTCTTGGTGAGCGCGCCTCCGACCACTGTATGATTTAGGATATATTGCATGCCTTGCGTACATGTGTATTTTACATTACATGTTACAAGTGAAGTCTAAAAGAAAAACGTGACAGGACCTGAAAAATCCTTCAATATCCAAACTGTGTTGAATCCCACTGACAAGGACGTACCCCTTGGGGTATGCCATACAACAAGCCACTCTGAGGAAGTCTCCTCGATGGTCTTATCATCATCTTACTTACTAACTTAGTGACAACTAACTACTTGTTACTGTCTAGTTACTACTGTTTTCACTAGCCTTACTTAAGTACTTACTTAATACTTATCACAAAGAAAAGTTTCTAAGTGCCGAATTCCAGTGTTCAAGCAAATGGATTTCTGCTTATCTTCATAGGTCATGCTGTCTATGCTGCACAGTCACCCTAACAACAGTAGCCTCTCATCGCAAAATGATGTTTCCAATGAGGTTTTTTCTTGTAAATTGTGGAGTGTAGAGAACAGCCTTCCACAATCCACTCCTGTTATTGAATCTAGGTTTGATACTGTATCTATAGAACGCAAAAACTATTGAAGCTGAAACCTACCATTGTTTTGGCGGCGTATTTTACCGTGTCAGGTAGCGTCGTTGCGAATGTGTTGAGTTTCTTTCAAATTTCCTTCGCTATCCAACACTCCTTGCCCATCCCTTATTTCGCATATTGAGACATTTTCCCACTTTGAACTAAAAGAGAGTGTCGTCGGCCTTGATAAGTCCAAGAAAGAAGCGCCGTGCGATAATCGACCACGTTAAGTGGTGAAGGGTGGTTGAATCCATATTTCACCTATACAATAACTTGCTGTAGCATAGTATAACACAGCGTACTAGTAACTTTGCTGTTATCCTCCCAGACAAGCCTGATACCATTTGCCGACCTTGGGGAGGTGGAAGGCACGCTGAGCCCGCCGTACTGTATCGAATCATGCACGTGTTGCAAGGCACTACTAGCCACTGCGCCACGCGCGCTCCTTACTTTTTCCTCGTATTTTGGCAAAAAGTAACACGATAGATTCCAAGCGATGACGACCGAAACAAATTGTTAAATAGGATGAAGTGCACAGTTCGACGCAGACTACTTATGGAAAACTTTATTCCTTTGTTGTTATCGTAGTTTCTTGGATACCTCAAAGGCTTCGTGATGAATTCTATCACAAATGAGGTGGTATTTATAGTTTCTGGTCCATCTTTTGTGCTGAATATGGTTCCCTAAAATGTTTTCGTGTCTTTCCAGAGAACGAATTTCTCGCCTGCGCCGCTGCACCGTCTTCAATCTGGAAGCCGTCGTTAATTCTTTATATCGTTCCTGTGTTTCTACTCGCTTTGGTTATGAGCCAAAAAATTTCGGGCAATATTCACATGATATATGATCAGTAAAGATCTACCTGGATACTAGTCCTTTCTCATCTACTTATAATCTTAGGCATAATTATACAATGCAATATTAACAGGGGTTTGTTACTGGTACGTATGAACGCTAATAGGACACTAGAAATTTGTTTGCCTTTGTTGTATTCTGTGAAAACAAGTACTTCAGTAATAAAGTTTCCACTTAAACGTACATGTATCCCTTTCATCGCTTACCAAAGGTGTATTATATAAACATTACTAGATGATGTCATCTTCGCACTGAATTTAAAAACATTGTTGTGTGATTTATTATAAACATCATTACGGTGTAAATGTCTTCATTGATAGGAATTACTCTTACAATTATACTCTGTTGAGAAGCTCACAGGAATACCTCAAATACTTGAAAGTGTTGGAAATGCTCCAGCTCTTCGTTTTATTCACCCGTAGCCAGAATGAGCCAGACATTACGATTACAGCTGAGCCCAAAATCTCTTCTCTATGTTCTGCATGTTTTTTCTCGATTATTAAGGTATGTTGCGTATGGTATTGCATTGGATGCTGGTGTGGTACATCTTAATGAAGAATCGTGAGAGACACATGAGCTCTGAGTCATCCTTACCGGTGTCATCCAAGACCGTCATTAGAGACGATTACTGACAGCTACTGATAGGAGCACGGCATGTCATATTTTGCCTACCTAGTTTAATACTATTAGGAGGCGGACAGCACAGTGGTGGTATGCCGATAAGCACGAACACAGTTCTGGTTCGATGGTTCTGCTCCGGGGCTCATCAAGCCTCTCTACCCTTAGTCTCTGAGGGACGCGCCATGCATTCGACTTCATTAAGAATCGTTGGAAGTGGTTGCGTTCACATTCGGTCTTTACAATGGCTCGCCATGGCCTACCGATGTATGGGGACAGTACTGCCATCCTCCTAGACAAGTTTGGTACCAATTTCCCAACCCTGGAAGCATGAAGGGTTTGATGGCTCTGGGCCACGGGGATCGATCGCATGTGTATTGCAGCGCTCTTCCGACCATTGCGTTACGCGCGATTGTAACAGTCAGTTATCACTCAGATTACGTGTACTCGTATGTGAGTGCGTTTCAACTCATGTGTGTAAAAACTGATTTGCGTAAGCTGAGATACGTGAGAGCTATGGAGATATTCGTTTCCTTTGGGATCGTTTCTTTCTTTGCATAGAAATTTTTCGCTATACTTTTTGTAGTCATTCAATAGTTTTACGACACAGATCAGAGTACTGGATAACAAGTCTGAAAAGCCACTTTCTACAATTAGTAACTTATAGAAACAAATTTCCTCGGAAGACCTTAGTTCGTTGGCGAGAAAGTGTTGTTGGTGAAAAGAACATAAAGACTTTAGATGTCTCAACTGTACTTAGACATTGAACTTCCGTACTTCAAGAGGAGATCTTTCAAGAGATTCCTATGAAAGAGTCAGGCATTCGTCAGTGTGCTTCCACAAAATTTGTCTAATTAAACATCGTCCCCAAATAAATTTACGATCTTCAGTCTTGCGAGCTACATTTTCTACGTACTATTTACAACCTTTACAACCCACAACTTATATATTTATCATTTTTATATACAACTCACATTCACCACAATTCGAAATCTTTACGACAGCACTGTGGTTGTGTGATAGAGCCCACAGTACTAAGTTCGAGATATTTCAAAAGCATGGAGCAATGCACGAAAGGACGTGCTGAATATCTAAGCCAAGAGGAACAGAAAACACTAATACAGGACAGTAAAACCGAAGTATATAGCGAAGATTATAATAAAAGCGGTCGAATCATTTGAAGGTAGCTGAAATCGACCGGCATGAGTTGACATCAACTCATTGGTAGTACACCGCAAATGAGGGGTCAGCGGATGCACCAGCCACATGGATTTAGGCGTCGATCTCTATGTGTTAAGGTGGACCCTAAGGGTTCAAATTTTTCCAATGGAATGTCACGGTCTCTCCATCCTGATTTTAAAATACGCAGATATCAGCAATCTTTGGAGCCGCACAAAATGCCTGCAATATTGCGTAAACTGCGGTTTTGTCGAGATTTTGACACAAAAGAATGGCTTGAAGAGAAGGTGCAGCACAGCACTTCTTGCTTATGTCATCATTCATTTGACTCCTGCCCTGAGACAAACCAAGCACTTCGTAGTTCCCAAAATGGCGAATTACAGACACACTTAGTCCTGATGAGTACAACAGATCCGCGCATAGGTTCAGCTTCACAGATCATTTTATTGCTCAGATTCTGCTAGTTGCAATCGATTTCAGTGAATCCAAAGTGGTTCTTATCATTTTCGAAAGGCTAAGACCTTATACGTAGGAGAATATGGCTGTCCATGAGTAGCTGTGAACCGCCGACTTTTCTAAAGTCTCATTGATGTTGTTCCCTTGATTTTCAACGATAATGAAGTCATTTTTTTGCAGAATGTTGGCAAATTCCCTTCTATGCACAACATTGTATGGGAGGTGCAAGGAAACTCTCAGATCTTTTCTAGTCACTCATCTTAAGAAGGCTTCAACGTCGCAGGGCAACACTGTTACGGGATCGAAATCAGATATGAAGGTATTCCTTTACTTTTTCCGACCAACCTCTGTCTTTACCTTGTTTTATTTGCTAGGTATTACTTCTATCAGAAGCCTATAGGGGTGTATCTTCTAAGCTGAAAGAAATGTATTCTAAAACTAGCTGAGAGACAAGAGAAACGAAGGACCCGCATGGTGTGGTGGTGAATGCGTTAGCCCCCGGAAAGGGTAATAACGCGTTCGTTCCCCGCCGCAGACACCTGCTGTCCAGAGTTTTGCAAATATCTCGGCATCGTTATGGCGGTGTCTTCTTTCTTAGAAGCTACATTGTAATTTAGTATTGAAGAGATCGTTTTAATATTTCCTCATGTCATATTTGAGACCAGATTTCGAAAGGGATCGCAAAGCTTGGAGAAAAAAAGAAGCAGCGGTTATTTGGAAACATCGATGTCCCAATCAATTTTAACTTCCCTAATAAAAGAGGAATGCCTGGATATGATCCGGATATCCCAGTTTCCGAAATATTGAAGGATATGCCGAAACTACTCAAAAATCAGGCCAAGGTGAGAGGTCATATTTAGTTTAATACTCAAACTATATACAATCTAAGAAGGTCTTTGAGCTAAAGAGGAACTTTTCTGTGCTGTTTTCTGAACACTCAGAAGTGATAAGCATTTAGTACAATCTAGTGAAGCTGTGCTCCGTAATGGGGTAAATTTATTCTTAGCTCAGCTTTCATAGGGAAATATCGAACATGTGTTCCATTTGAATCTAAATATTGAGGTTTTAGCTACTGAAAGAGGAGATCTTGTCGACTTCTCTAACCGTTGAGAAAACAGAATTGCAAGAAGACCTTGGTGCACTTCGGCACAATGAAGCCCGGATCGAGTGGAGGTTTGACACACCTGAGGCAAGTGCGATCCAAATACTTTGCACTGAATTCAAACCTTATTCATATTAGTGTTCTCTTTCTGTTAAAACAAGATTAGCAACCCAATAACAGGACCTACTACAGTCCTGGTATCAAATTAGTTGTATGGTGGCAAATCTCACTCTAATCCACAGGGGCGGCTATTGTCTGTGATGGTGATGACCCAGGGCAGATTTTCGCTAGACTGACCTCAGGGCTTCATGAGGCCACAATAGCTAAACTAGCAAAACTCCGAAAAAGTGGAAACTATGCTGAGGCCCGCGCAATTAGTGAAGGCGGGCCATCCAAGTATACGTATTAATGTTATTTTCAGTTCATCAGTTAGTGTGTTTAGGCTCTGTCAAAATGGAGGACCGGTTGCGATTCTGATTGGAACGAAGGTTATTCGACCGTTCAATTCTTGCCGACGGATAACAATACTGCCTTATTCAAGTAGGAAGCTGTGTACTATCCTTTCTTGGAATTCCTCGCCTTTTGTTTTACTTCATCAAAGCTCGTTCGGTGCTTTTAGAGGTAGGATTTCCACAGAGGTTATAAAAGATGGACGATTGGAACGCGCTGGCTGGGCGACAATAAAGCTGGAAGATCGCAAAGCTCTAAATAGGAAGAAGTTCCTTGCAAAATGGAGGAACTTCAGTCATCTTCTCATTAAGGTATTGTAGATCGTTTTAAACAGTTTAGAACATTTGAACCCTTAAAAAATTTGAGAGAGAACACCTTTGAGGGCGGCTAACATTTCCTTTCATTGGTCAATTGCAAATGGGAAGTACTTTTTAGTGCCGTGGTGATGGTAGGAGCTATAAAGTAATGCTCCATGCTCCTCTGTCGATTGATCTGACTTGGGGAGATTCCTTCTCCTATCCTCTCCACACACGAGGTGGTCCATACTGGCAGTATGAGAAGATCCCCTTCTCCAAATTCTTTCACACTGTAGCAGGACGTATTCAGGACAAGCAGTTTGCGGTTAATCTACAGGAAGTTAGGTATGCCAGAATATATATATTTAAGTACCACATCTATGATATGCTTGTAATACAATGTAGATCTTGTTCGAATAGTAAAACTAAATCTTTCTCTGATAAGCTTAAACAAGGTTGATAAATAATTTTTATTTGGCTAACGTTTTTTTCGTCTTCATGAAAGCCGATGACCGACTCTACAACTCTGGACCATTGACTTGGATCATCGGCCCTGATGAATACGAAGACGTCGAAACGTTAGCCGAATAAAGATCATTTATCATCCTCGTGTAAGCATATCAAAGAAAGAATGCATGTTGATTGGTCATACCGAGGTTAAAAGTCGGTTTTGAAATAGTAAAACTAAAGACAGGAAATAATAAATTTCTTTTACTTCTCCGAAATATTAGCACTTTTGTTCCAAAATGCAAGGTCATATTTGAACAGAATAATTTATTAATCAAATTAAACATTATTATAATGTATACGGCCATTAGTACTCTTGTTTGTCAGGTATTTCGCGGAAACCAATGTTTGTGTCAAAAGTGAGAAAATGCTTATTCAGCTCTCTTGGAATTGTGCTAATGGATCGGATAGATGGCGATTTTCAACTGGAATTAGACTATATTGGTGTCTACAATGATCACACCCATTTTGAGGAGTTTGCTTACGAGACCTATACCTTACCACTATTCAATACACACGGGTTCTAGATGATTATACGATTTGTGGACAAGGAACGGTTGGCACATATGTGACAGATGAGAATAGAAGCTCGAAACTGTGATCTATGGTCAATCGACTATGTTTATTGGATAAAATTGTTCATAAGTCAGAATACACCACAACATTCACAAAACTCGGAACTCAATCGGTTTTATGATACAGTTGAAGGTAGAACACCGCCAAGATATACATGTATGAAGACAACGCAGACATGTATCACCTGAGTTCAAAGCAACCTTTCTCATTAATTCCTTCTTGACTCCTATAACACCATGTCCTTCTTCTTAGACAACATTGGGATATATGGCTCTAGATCGACCTGAAAAAGTGCTGTCGCATTAGTTAATGAGTATAGTAACATCTCTTGAAAGATGGTAGGCAGTATCTATGTTTTAGAAACAGTTAAAGCTAATCAAATGGTATATTTTAGATACAGTGAGGATTTAACAACACTTAAAGAGAACGTAGTACATAAGCTTTCTAATGTTTCAACAACTGAGAAGTAGTTTTACGATCTCCTATAAAACCTAGTTAACGGCAATTTCCGTCTTCCACACAACAGAAATAGCGAAAGCAAAAACAAAGCAAGTACTAAGATTAGACCTATAATGCACGATGATACGAAACAATGCTTATTAAGGAGAATGACATCCATTCTTCCTCGTTGCATAGATTTTGTAATGTGAAGTGATGCAGAACCTTTTCATCGAATTAAGGTAGAAGGTAAAAGCAACTTTGCAATGTAGCATGCGGTAAACTTCGCTGTTGGGTTAGAAAACATTCAGGAATGTGTGCAAATGGAATGTGGCAAAGATGTTCTAGTCGGCCATCTTTCAAAAATGCTAGAGGTTCCAGTGGACATCAGTTTCTATAGAGTCCATGCATAGGTAAAAGAACCAACTTCCTAAATATAACTTTATTAAAGTGCCATTAATAATGTTGGAACTACGATAGTATGATGCAAGAACGTGAACGGAATTTCAGTACTGTTAACAAGTTATATTCCCAACAAGGAATAGATTTCTTTACGAACTGTTCTTGAACAGTCTTCCTACAGAAGTTCCAAACCCTTTGTAGTTTGCATAGCAGTGAGCGGAAGGTATACTTACATTCAGATGAAGTTGTTATACAGCAAGAATTGCATACAAAATCCTTTGCTAATGTCTCGAACATTATAAGAAATATGCTCACCTTATACACCAGTATAGATCTTATATATGAGCTATTCCAAGAGTTTCGATGTCTCATGGAAAGAGGATAAACTATGCCCCTACTGAAATCCATACAAACTTTAAATGTCTCATAAATATATCCCCGAACTCCCCTCATTTTATCTCGTCATCTTGTAGGATTTCGAATATTCGAAGAAGTGGAAAACAACCATAATGATGCTGAAATATTTGCAAAAACTCCGGACCACAGGTGCCTGTCGTAAGGATCGAACACGCTATCACCCTTTTCGAAGGTTAACACGTTCACTATTATGGCATGCGGGTCCTTCGTTTTGCCTGTCTGTCAGCCGTGTTATTGACCTACAGCTATCAGCCATCATCTGTCATAGGTATTGATCTGGGGAGCATATCTCGAAGAAGTGATGACCAGTCACCGATCTCTTGGAAGAAATCTACCTTACGTATTTGTTTCGTCCAGGCCCAAAATATCTTTCACATTTTTACTCGGGCGTGGTACAAAAGAAACTCTTATGAACCTACTCAATAGGGTGGGTGATTGTTGATGGCACTGACAGATAGAAAACTAGCTGAGATGGTGAACGTGTTAGCTCGCTGAAAAGGTAATAGCGCGTTCGTTCCATACCGCAGACACCTGCAGTCCGGAGTTCTGCAAATATATCAGAATCATCGTGGTTGTATTACATAGAATACCCTGCCATGAAAAATTGTAATGGGCAGTAAACAAAAACTTAACATACGCAATGGGATTTGTCATGAAACTAGCAAAGGACGCTGAGAATAAACTCGCTCTACTTACTCTATCGCCATCGATGACATGTGGTCGATGCTGCATTGCCTTCGTTGCACTTTCTGTATGCTCGAATGTGACAGATGCGAAGCCACGATGCAGACCCGTATCAGCATCCTGAAGATGTTGTACTTTCACAGAGGTTAAGACAGTTTTACTTGGAGACATATTCCTCATAAAGCTGAGGATTATGGAAGACAAAAGCTCACAAAGAACATGTTCACACTTCGAACTTGACCATACCGACTGAAGTAACTATGCAGCTGATCTGAAAAAAAGCAGTAAAAACGCAAGTAAAAGAGCATTTAGTGAACATACTAGAACTTTTTAGGACGTGAAATGTAGGTCAAACTGGTCTATCGCTTAGGATTCGGCCCCTACTAAAAGCTGCATTTCTCAGGAAAGATCTTTGATAGAGACTCGTCCAGCAACAATCTCATTATATCCGTTAGTTCCAGTTCTCCTAATACACATCTCATGAGCTTCACATCAGAGCGGGTAAACTGCTCAAAAGGCATAATTCAAACAAGAGAGCAACTTCTTCAGAGATCTTATGTTCTTATGAATTCCACTGAAATCAGAGAGTATCAATGACTTACGTTTTCCAGTAACCCATTTCACATGAGTCAGATAGATCGTCTTGCCTACTGACTGATCGCTATTAAAGTGCACTATGCCTCGACGAAGATTTTCACCAAGAAAACGGATCGATGACCGCATTCTGAAGTGCTCACTGGGTACTGAAAGACAGAGCAGAGTACTTGTAGTCGTTCGGCAGACAGATTAACGAAGTCACGCGAGATAATACGTGGTCTAGACAGAGAGCGATCGTGGCACTAAGGGAGGGACCACAATGTCAAATGGGAATCGGCACAGAGCTGGAACCACTCCCAGGCAGGACAACACCATTTTGGCACACCAAACATCTACGCCCACCGATTCCTGACGTCTCTGCACTGGTGAGGTCCTTTCACTCAATGTTCTCAGGTCGCTCTTCTGTAATTTGGAGTGTCGTTAGCTATTTCAAAATGCTCCAGTGCACTGAGCATCTATTCCTCTTTTCTTTGGTCCACCTTTTAGAACGGATTAAACCCATGAATAGAGCAATGTATCATCGATTTGTTTTCTCTACGTGTGAAGCAGAGATGGGTTTTATGGTCCAGGTGGACCAGAACCCGTTCGGAAGGACTGAATGGGCGCTTAATGTGGGTTGGTGTGCACGACTGCTAACGTGTCCCTTCTTCAGATACTAGAGTCCGAGTCTTCTGTGAGCATGGTTGCCGTCAGTGCATCAGAGCTGTTCTGATAGATGTTCTCTCTTCCGTGCCGTGATGAACTTCTTCTCCGTGGTTGTGGCTATCGCACTCTTCGGGACGTTGTTTATGGTCCATGTTGGCCTTCATAGGAAAAACATCTGTCATATGACCTATATGTGGCGTTTTATCAACTTGGTGGTAAGTGCTTTATGTGCAGCTCTCGAAAAAGTCAAGAAATGCAAGTTCATTTGTCACAGCCAGTTGAAGTCCATGGAAATACCCATCGTGAATATGGCCTCTATCGCTATATGGAAGGCGTTGTAAATGAGCATACGATGTTAGTCTTACGTTTTATCCATTTGTATAACTCACCACATTCAGGCTTTTCAAAGGGTTCCGGTTTTATGTTCCGATTTTGAAGTCAACTGGGTTTCAGGTCCATTTCCCCGAACGACATCCCTGTGTTGTTTGTGCCCGGAAGTGGTGGATCGGCAAAACAGGCAAGGTGTTATTTTCAGTTCAACAACAGTTCTTTCGTTCTCTTCCGAAATTCCGCAGGTATGGATGTAGTTCGTTGCAGGTGCGTTCGGTGGCTTCTATATTGATGAACAAAACCGAGATGACATCGGCACCGTTTCGAATGCATTTCTATGCCGCTGACTTCGATGAGGTAGTTTCTACATCATTTTTGGATTACGGGTTCTCTTGAGGTATCTAGAATTCAGTGCCACTACCGACTGAATCATTCTTTTATCAGCTATTTCAAGGAGCTTTCGTTTCTTAGTGGTGCAGTCTTATATCGGCAACGGGACTTCGTAATGAAAGCGATGTCAGTGCTACATAAAATGTATTCTCGTAAGGTGCTGCTCTGGTTCATTTCTTGTTTTTTCGTCCTCTTTCTTGTTTTCACCGTTTTTTTCGTTGTGTATAAATGTTCTGATAAGCGCACACTCAGGCTTCCTAAAGGGTTTTGGTTTCAGGCTGACGCAGTAGTCGGAGGCGCCATGGGACACATACAATACACATGGGATCGATCCCGGCGCCCAAGGCTCACCAAGCCTTCCATCCCTCTGGGGTTGGTAAATTGGTACCAGACTTGTATGAGAGGATAGCAGCATTGCCTGGATACATCGGTAGGCCACCACGGATTATTGTCAAGGCGAAATATGCATTATCACTTCCAACGATGCTTGATGAAGTCGAATGCAGGCCGCATCCTTCAAGGATTGTCAACGCCGAGAGCTTTATTCTTTGTCCTTATATAAATGTTCTAGATTGTTTTGATTGGCCATTCATTTGGCGGAACTGTTCTTTATGCGCTGCCTGCTCATGTTGATTTCGATGCTTCGAGAATGGATCTCGTGGTTACATTGGCATCGCCTCTGGTCAATCCCCGTGAGATCTTTCTTTCCTTTTTCTACTTGCTGTGATACGATCAACTTCTTGTTCCACTTTTCACAACTCACTATGGACTACTTAAATAACATCTCTGTTTAGCACTAATAATGGATGAGCTGATGGTTACTTTCTACGAATCGATGAAAGAAGCTTGGCAGTCTCGTCGTGGGGCTTTACGTCACGTTGTCGTGGTGTCTTATAGTGGTGGTTCGAAGGACTTTCAAGTACCCGATCGTCTGGCAGCATTTCCTGAAGTTTGTGATTGGTGGTTTACTGTTTATGCTTATGAAATCTTGCGTAAGTCTATTTTGAACTATTGCCTACCTTTTATGACTTCAACCTATCCTTAGAGCCACGTTGTCCATATTCCTTCATGGTCGATACCTGGAGTAGACACTTCAGTGGATCACTTGTGTATATTATGGTGTAATCAGTTGATAAGGTATGGTATGTTTATCTTATGTAAAACATTTTTTTTTACATGACCCGGTATCGCTTGCTGTGCGGATCTCAGCATTTCCGTCGATCGGTTCTTTCTCTTGTTCGTGGATAGCATATGTACACAGTAATGTTTGGGCGAGGATTGTTACTTGTACCCGCGAAGACCTTCAAGATTTGTGTGTGTTCGAGTGCTGCTTGAAGATTTTTGACCTTCTTATGGATGTCGTTGAATGCTGCCATTGTCGATTCTCTGTGACATCTTGGAATACCTGTGCTAGAACGTCTTGGGGTCTTGTGCATAAATACTCTCCAACCTTTGTGAATCATATGGAGCTCAACAGATAAATCTGATGCTATTTTCCCGAACATGGAGGGTTTGGTGGTTTGGTTGACTCGCTGCGGAGATGAACCAGAACCTTCTGCATAATGGACGGCATTTTTACCCATGTGCTACCCGTTTTTCTGTGTGCAGTCCTTCTTTATGACTTATTTCTCTTACAAACCTTTGCGTTATGGAGTTTTTCTGAACAGAAAGATGAAAGGGTTTCAGTCATAATTCATTGCAGACATTCGGCAAGGATTTTGTACAAATATGGCATGGCAGTAACGAAGGACACTTTTCCTCAGTCCACTAGTACGTTCATGAAGAGCTATTTCCAAAAACAACGCAACGACTCTCGAAAAGCAACTGAAACTTTGCTGAACGTTTCCGAAGGTATAACGAAAATAGGAGTTTTCGACTATCCATGGGTCTCGCGCATATATATCGGTGATTTAGAGGTGCTACTTGGTCGTTTTTGTTTAGAACAGTTTGCATTGTAAATCCTTCAACATTCTTTAACATTTTCAGAGCTCAAGGAAAGTTTTCGAGCTGGAGTTTCCTTCCAATTACGTAGCATACTCGATTCAGCTATTTTCCGATTGTGGTTAGTTACATGGAGTCGTTTCTTCACAATTTTTAAATATTCGTTTTTGCCGTTTGCCCTGAAGTGTTTTAGGGTGCTTAGGAAATTGAGCAAGTGATTTTTTCAGTCCTCTGTTAGTATGCTCGAAGGAATGTTCATCTTCATGTTGTTGTTTACTTTTGAAGCGTTACATAAGAACTGAGACCGGTTCATTAACGCCATCGTTCAGTAGTTCTTAAAGGGTCGCGTTTGGACGACTTCATCGTGTTCGTAACCTGGAATGTGCGTCTACAAAATGAGGAATGAAACTCAGACCAAGATATTAACTTCTCCTACTGCGCGAACTCTTTAGTGAGGCACTCGTCTTTTGATTAATTTTCGGATTCTTGAAATTAATCCAAAATGCATAACGCATTTATTTTTCTGCTTTTGAGAAAATGCCGTTCTCGATAACGTTGACGAAGGATACGATCGATTCAATCAACGTCTTCACACTAGCGCTATGAAAACTTAGAGGTCGAGAGTCACCAAGAGACGTCTTCTCCAGAAGCACTAGAGGTGGTGCTACAACTTGGAATCGCACGAGCCACAGGGAACCGCTAATTCACGTCCGAACTTGCAAAACAATGCAGACAGGCGATAAAAGATCTTGAAGAGGGAAGAACAGCAGTAATCATCGACGCTGCAGAGGCTGGGAAAAGCATTCGCAAAGCCCATCGAAGCTTCGCCAAGTAGAAGACCAAAATAATTGCACTCCGGCGCCCAGACAGAGCAGCAGCATCCAGAAAGGCAATGGAGAAAATCATTTACGAATGCTACTCCGATCTCTTCGATATCCACGTCCACCTTCCGTCATATGAAATAGAGGATGGATATGTTGTACCCACCGGTTCTCCCTTCCGAAATCCGACATTCCATTTGGTCGGTGAAAAATCCAACAACACTAGGTCCAGACAGTATAAGACCAGAATGCCAGAAGAACCTTCCGCCAGTCCTCGTAAACACACTGGCTCGGCTCTTCACACGTTACCTGTCTGAATGCAAGGTGTCTACTCAGTGGAGGACCAGCAAGACCGTGCTCTTCTTCAAGAAGGGTGACCTCTGCGATATCGCGACTATCGTCCAATCTGCTTACTATCTTTCTTCTACAAACTTTTCACTCGAGTTATCCTAAACAGGACTGACAGAACAGTAGACGAAGGACAGCCATGTAAGCAAGCAGGGTTTCGAAAAGGATTTAGTACGATGGACCATATTCATGCGATGACAAAGCTCATTGAAGTATTGCGAGAGTACAAAAGGCCGCTCTGTCTCACTTTCATCGATTTAGAGAAGGCCTTCGACTCAATTGAGATAGAAGCAGTCATGGAAGCCCTTGATAGTCAAGGAGTCCCTACTCAGTACATAATGATATTTCGTAAGCTGTACAAAAATTTCACAACTGAGATATCACCATCTCAACCTTTTTTATTTTCTGCCTATTCTTTTTCTGATAGCAGGGTATGTTGCGAAATATAACTTATATAATGCTGAGATATTTGCAAAGCTCCGGACCGCAGGTGCTTGCGGGTGGGGTTCGAACGCGTTATTGTCCTTTCCGGGGAGTAACGCGTTCACCGCCACATCATGCGGGTCCTTCGTTTCGCCTGTCTCTCAGCTAGTTCTGTCGATCACTTACCATCAGCAATCACCCGACAGCGGGATTACCACTGTATATCTCAGCGTTATATAAGTTATATTTCAACATATTCTGCCCTTAAAAAAGGAATAGCCAGTAAATAAAAAGGTTGAGATTGTGGTTAGAACTGTAGCCTCAGCTTAACTGGGTTCAATGCCAATTTGGGCTTCCCAGATCAATCCCGTTGACGGGTGATTGCCGATGGCAAGCGATCGATAGAACTAGCTGAAAGGCAGGCAAAACGAAGGAACCGCATGGTGTGGTGGTGAACGCGTTACTCCCCGGAAAGGACAATAGCGCGTTCGATCTCCACCGCAGGCATCTGTGGTCCGGAGTTTTGCAAATATCTTAGCATTGTATGACATATCACCATTTTACAGCGATGTCAACACTGACACAAAAGAAGAGTTGGGCAAGGCGATACCATCTCGTCCAAATTATTTACCTCCACCCTCCAGAACGTCATGCGAACATTGGAATGGGATAATATGGGAGTGAAAGTCGTTGGTCGGCAATTACACCATCTCCGCTTCGTTGATGACATCGTCCTTAGAGCACCAACACTAGCCAAGCGGAAGGTATGCTTGCCGACTTCGATAAAGCCTTTGGAATGATTGGTCTGCGACTAAATTTCACAGAAACGATGTTAATGAGGAATGGATTAGTTTCGTATCCCCCACTAACGCTCAACGGAACGAATATCTCCGAATGCTCCAGTTATGTCTATCTAGATCAGGAAATAAACTTGTTGAACAACTTAGGTCCAGAAATGAGCAGAAGGAAACGAGAAGCTTGAGGAGCTTTCAAGAGCGTCGATGATGCGGTGAAGAAAGCAAAGAACATCCGACTCCGTGCCCATCTTTTCGGTTCCAGTATACTTCCTGCCTAAACGTATGCGTCAGAGACCGTTTCTCGTTGTAGGCAGAATGGAAAATCACTCAGTGTTATTGAACGCACAGTCGAAAGGTCGATGCAAGGAGTATCCCGTATCACATAAGTTAGGGAAGGGATCCGGAACTCCCACCACCGTCAGCGATTAAAAATCTGTTTAAAATCCGGGATCCGGAACTCCCACCACCGTCAGCGATTAAAAATCTGATTAAAAAAAAAGGTGCCGATCTGTACACCAAAAAGTTATAGATTTTGGGTTGGACACGTAATGTGTATGAACGACAACTGATGAACAAGAGTTGTTAGTTCACGATTTCTCGGGATGTCAAACGCGCTGGAGGAAGGCCACCGACCCGAATAGTAGAATTATTTACGAAGAGCCTAGAAGATAGGTATGACGCACAACGAGTCCCTCTAGCGAGCAGAACTCACTGGGCTACTCTTGCACGCGACAGGGAAAAGTGGATGGTTTATTGATGCCCGCTCAAGTCACTCGGTGATCAATGGGACTACAGGTGATACAGGTGATCGGTGATCCGAAACGCTACAAGAGGTTTACATGATGACGTTCTTGGTTCTTGAGCTGAGTTTTTGGTTTTGGCTATAACCGATGCCTAGGCTTTGAGTTTTTATTACGATCATCCAGACTATTTAAGTTTCCTTTACTGTCTATTCTTTTTTCGCTCGTAGGGTATGATGTGTAATGCAACCACGAGGATGCTGAGATGTGTGTGAAATTCGGAACCGTTGGAGTGAAGAAAAACTGACTGAAAGAAAAACAAAAGAAAGGCCTTTGTTGATGTGGTGGCATAGCATGTGAGCTTCCGGAAAGTGTGATTACTGGTTCGAATCTGGCTGTTTAGTGTTTTGCTCGTACCGCATCACGCTTGTGGTTACGAGTCCATTCAGCGAATAAGACTATTTGGCCCTAAACCGAGATTACCGAAACTTTAGCCATTGAAAACTAAGGAACTTAGAAAAAACCTCGTATAACCTCGGCGAAGACAGTTTGTAAAGGCACAGTGCATTGTCTATTAATATTGAAGATTGCCCAAAGTGGGTTTTCCGGACTATTAAATTATAATTGCATTTTATAACTACAACATGCTGAAATTTTACCAACCTCGGAACTGCAGCTGGGCTTCAGATTCGCGTTTACCCTACCAAGGGCTCACAAGCAACTGACCACATTAACCGAGTATTTTACAATATTTACTTGGCAGTTTGTTCTATGGTTGCTCGATTTTTGCTTCAATACAAGCGGTCTTAAATCGAAATAGTTATTCGTATATTGAGCAGAAAAGATACTGGTTATTCTTAAATTGAATGAACCATGTTGTTGCCATAGAACAAGAGCAAGTGTGGAGACTGTTTGTAGTGGTGTTTCAGATGCTTCAATGCGATTTGTGTATTCAAATTTCTACATCCGTACAGCACTGGTTGACGAGCAGTCCAAAGTGCGAGCTATGATTGTTGACCTTCCTTATGGATTAAAATCGAGTACTTTGCATGTTACTACACTTGTTGAATTTTGTTCTTATCACGGTTCTCCAATTCTGTTTGCAGATGCTGGGCACATCTTTATAGAAGGGCTACCGCAGTGTAGATTTCACTTAACTGTTCGGCCGGATATTTTCTATGCATGGTATCTGGTTGGTATTTATAATCTATACTCGCTTACTTACTTTACGTATTTATTAGCTACAAAAGTACTTACGGAAAGATTGATTTCGATACTTGCACATAAGTATCGAAATCAATCTTTCGACTGGAATAGGATAAATTCATTCTTTATAATCAGCTGCTGATATCGGATGTCAGCCTGTTCACCAGTTTCACATTGTGTGCTCTTATGACTCTAACCATAGTAGAGAAATTATTAGGTGAGGTGTGTTGATCATCTTATTTCTGTTGAAACAGTTTTTTTTCCAATGTGATGGATTTAGGAAGCTGTGAATTTAGTTTTCGAGGAGAATGCTATGTGGGCGGATGCGTCTTTATCTCAATGTTAGTTCTCTTACTCAAGCAGTTTTTCACATGTCCAGCATATCATTCTCACTTCTTCATTTAGGATTAGTTCAATCTGACTTTTTTAAGGAATAGATCAATCTCACATTTTCTTTAAGGATTAGGTCAATCTCGCTTCCTTAAGGTTTTTCTGCTTCACGTACAATCATTGGATTCGAGAATATGTATTTGCTGTAACTGTTTTCTACACTCTCTCGTGTTTCTACTTTCTTTCGAAAATAGTCAATCTATTCATGGCAAAAGTGTATGTTTTTCTTTCGAACTTTCTTTTTTTTTTCTTCGATTTTGCGCGCCACCTTATGCCTAATTATCAGGGGCTTGCATTTCCAGGTATTCCTCTGCTCCTTCATTCATGCGATTCTTGAACGCGATGTTAAATTTGGTTATGTTGACACTACTTCCTGTAAATTTATGTTTTACGAACTCCGTGATGGCGTTCCTTATGACTTTAGTAAGCTATTATAGTTCTTTTTAGAGCCTACCCTGTGCTTACTTTTTTTGTTTTTATTATTATTTTCTAGTCTTCAACTTTTTCAACTTTTTCTTCTTCCAATTTCTTAAGTACGGAAAAAATGTGTGAAGAATTCCCAGTGTCTAGTACCTCTCTACACAATTATATTCGTGGGCTACATTCCACCAGTAACACTGAGTTGTTAAATTTCAGCAAAGAACAGCGGGACCCTATGCTGTCCTGCTCAGCATCTTCACAGGAAGCATCTGCACAGTACTTGGATTTGCTGAACCAACACATGATAGAGTCATCCACTTAATTGAGGATCTCGAAAAATTGACCTCGTTAGATGTTGCTTCACTTTTCTACTCTCTATTTGCAAAAATTGACTTCTCCAGAATTCTGATTACTCCAGTGATTTTCCATTTAGTCGCAAGGGTTTTCACTATTGTGCGTTCACCTCAGTATTTAGCTTCACTTAAGGTTCCTTTCACAGCTTGTCTTCTAGTCGTGCCTGGGTTTGTTGCTAGTCAGGTGTCGTTGTCTTTGGAGACATATTCTGTTGTTGCTTCTTTACTGCTAACGGTTCTTACACTTTTATAACACTACAAAAAATTCTCTACGGTGTGATTTCATTCACTTACTTCACTTTCTCAAATTCATCCTCTGTCATTGGTATCGTAGTTCTAACAAACATGTTTGTTTTGGTCTCCAGTTTTCTGCAAATAGGTCTAGTAATTTTTGTTGTCTAGCTTTACTTTGGATTAAGGGTCTGTGCACCGATAATTCGCTGTGATGAAAGATGATGTTATTTAACCGAAAGAAAGTTTTTGCCATCGTTATTTTTGTCAGTGCGGTCATTTCTCCACTTCTCTGTCCTCATTGGTCGTTTCTTCGTAATATGTTGATGTGGATGGTGTTTTAGAATACGTCTCTGGAGAATTTCATTCCATTCTTAGAGGCATTCAGTTCTTTTTCCATATGCATAACATGGACGATGACAGTGATTTCGACGTAGGTTTCTTTTGTTGTTTACATGCTGTTGCTTATACGATTTGCAAGCTTATTAATCACTGAGTAACTGGGGAATTTGGCAGTTTGTAAGTGCTTATGTTCGCACAAAACATGGTCCGTATAGAGGTGAAGCTTAATCGCATGAACCAGTTCAGATACATATTTATGGAGAAGTTCGAATATAATTAGTCCCAGCTTAACTGGGTCCAATACCGATTCGTGTTTCCCATATCAATCCTGTGGACGGTTGATTGCTGTTGGCACTGCCCGATAGAACGCTAGCTGAAAGGCAGGCGATATGAAGAACCGGCATAGTGTGGTGGTTAGAGCGTTAGCCCATGCAAAGTTAGAAGAGCGTTCACACCGCAGACACCTGCGGTCTGCAGTTTTGCAAATAACTCAGCATTGCATATCTTTGCTTAAGGAGTGGACAGTCTATATGACGATCACAAACGCCATGCTCGTGCGCAACACAACGCACTGGAGCGAAGGCGTAGGGACAACATTAAGGGAATGTACACGAGTCTGAAGAATGTGGTCCCGGATATGCAGAACGAACGAGTGAACTACTTTCATAGACTGTCCACTGCAAATACATCGTAACACATATATCTAGAGAAAATTTTAGGTATCTCGAGCTGTCATTCTGAGACGTGCAATTGAAATAATTGAGGCGAAACAACGAGAACGTGCGCATCTTCAAGCCGAGTGTGATCGTATACGTGAAGAGACCGCTGAAATGGAAAGAGAGGTACTAGTCTGACGCATAGTTATTCACACTAATTTTCGAGAACTAATGATAGTTTCACTATAATTAGAGCATTTCCCTAATCCAGAACTCTATACATTTGTAGACCACCCAACGGTCTACCACGTCATCGTGGCTGGGAGGTGTTCCTGAGTGTCCGGCTGTGATGTACAGCCGAGGGATTTATCCTCCTGGCAAGGTCTTCCAAATTGAGGAGAAGTTCGTGGTTTTCATCAGGAAGCCTATCTAAGAGTGAACCAATGCCATTATCCACCACCGTCCTGGTAGTAGACTAATTGCATGATCGCAAATCTCTCTCGGTTCCACAAAGGTGGCGAATGCCTTGTGGTGGTAACGACCTGTGGTAGACTTTGACCAAGCTGTCCTTGGGACTTCAGGGAACCACCATGGCTAAGCCGCCAAAACTCCGAAAAATGGATAATATGTTGGGACTCGCACAATCAGTGAGGGCGGGCTGTTCAAGTATCCAAGAAAGTAAATATAGTTTTGCAGAAGATATTTTGCTCTGTCGCATTAGTTACATATAAAATTTCTATACAGTACTTTTTCAAATTTAAATACTTGTGGGACTAAAAGCTTGGAAAAACTGGTAACTAAACTGTAGTTTTTAAATCTTTGAACGCAATAGCGTTGTATGGAAACATAAACGGTACATTGGACAACACCATTATGTCCTGCTGGGCGAAATCCAGACTGGGTCACTTGCTTTTATGTTCGAGTAATTGTCATGTAGCAAGTCAGTAAGGTTTTAAAAATGTATGTCGTAAGCTTCAGAAAACCAAACAAAAAACATACTGGTGTAAATTTCAAAGTGGTCATTATTTTCGCATCAATTGTGTTGTTTGCAATGCAGCTGGGGCGCTATGTGTAAACGCATGGAACTTGGTTTAGTACGTTGACTTCAAGTATGAGTTCAACCAATGAGGTTGAGAAAACTAACTGAATTGTGAAGTGACAGTGATTTGAGATCGGGTAATAGCATTATTAGAGAAGATGTGCTCACATTGTGACGCTGGTAATATTCGTTTTAGATAAGAATGATCCGAGAAACGGTAACGTCAACGATAGCATCGTCACTTGTCCCAAACAGCACTTGTTCACCGCAGCAAATAAGACCCGCTTTAGTGAATGTGGAAAAAGAGGGCTCTTATAGGTCTAACCATAGCAGAGAAATTGTTAAGTGAGGAGTGTTGGTTCTCTTCTTTTTGTTGAAGTAGTTTTCTTTCTAAATTTAATGGATTTAGGAAGCTGTGAATTCAGTTTTCGAGAATGCGATATGGGTTGGTGCGTCATAATCTCAATGTTAGTTTTGACTTACTGAAGCACTTTCTAACATGTTCAGGTAGCATGTCAATCTTACCACTTCGTTAAGGAGTGGATCAATCCTAATTCTTCTTTAAGGAGTAGATCGGTTTCACTTTTTCTTAAAGGAGTGCGTGAATCGCACTTCTTCTTTGAGGAGTACATCAGTCTGACTTCTTTTTTAAGGTCTTTCTGCTTTACGTACAATCATCGGATTCGAGAATAGGTGTTTGATTTAACTATTTTGTACATTCTCCCATGCTTCTACTTTCTTTCGAAAATAACCAATCTCTTCACGTCGAAAATGTATGTTTTTTTTACAAACTTTTTTCTTCGGTTTTGCGCGCCACCTTATGCCTATTTATCATGGGCTTGCATTTCCAGGTATTCCTCTGCTCCTTCATTCATGCGATTTTTGAACGCGATGTTAAATTTGGTTATGTTGACACTACTTCCTGTAAATTTATGTTTTACGAACTCCGTGATGGCGTTCCTTATAACTTTAGTAAGCTATTCTGGTTTTTTAGAACCTACTCAATGTTTGTTTTCTAGTCTTTAACTTTTTTCTCTTCCAGTTTCTTAACTGTGGTAAAAAATGTGTGAGGAATTCCCAGACTCTAGTAGTTCTCTAAACAATGTGTATCCGTGGGCTACATTACACCGCTAACACATTGAGTTGTCAAATTTCAGCAAAGAGCAACGGGTCCCTATGCTGTTCTGCTCAGCATCTTCAAAGGAAGCATCTGCAGAGTTCTTGGATTTGCTGAACCAACACATGATAGAGTCATCCGCTTAATTGAGGATCTCGAAAAAATGACCTCGTTAGATGTTGCTTCACTTTTCTACTATCTATTAGCTAGAATTGGTTTCTCCAGAATTCTGATTACACCAGTGATTTTCCATTTATTCTTCGGGTTTTCACGATTGTATGTCCACCTCATTATTTAGCTCCACTTAAGATTCCTTTCGCAGCTGGTCTTCTAATCGTGCCTGGATTTGTTGCCAGACAGGTATCATTGTCATTGAAGGCGTGCGCTGTTATTGCTTCCTTACTGCTGACGCTTCTTTCACTTTTATAGTTATTACAAAGGATTCTCTATGTTATGATTTCATTCGCTTACTTCACTTTCTTACAATTCGTTCTCTTTCGTGGGTATCGTAAGCAGTTCTAGCAAATGTTATTTCTTTAGTCTCTAGTTTTCCGCAAATTGATCTATTGATCTATCTATTAATTTGTGTTGTGTAGCTTTACCCTGGATTAAGGGTCTGTCTTTGTAATTTGCCGTGACGAACACGTTATTTTATTGAAGGAAAGTTTTGTTACAAATAAAAAGTATGCGTTTAGTAATGCGGTCAATTTTGCTCTTCTGTGTCTTCGTTGGCTACTTCGTAATATATGGTGACGTTGATACTGTTTTAAAATACCTTTCCAGAAAATTCCATACTATTCCTAGGCGCATCCAGTTCCCTTTTCATATGCACAGCATCGACGACGACAGTGATTTCGACGTAGGTTTCGTTACGTTGTTTACATTTTGTTGTTATAAGGTTTGGTAGTAGCGCAGTGGTCGGAGGCGCTCTGCAATACATATAGGGTCGATCCAGGCGCCCGTGCCTCACTAAGCGTTCCATCTCTCCAGAGTCGACAAATTGGTGTCAGACTTGTCTGGGAGGATAACAGCACCCTCCTACACATCGGTAGGCCACTGCGAGTCATTGTAAAGGCCAGACATGCATTCAGCCACCTCCAACGATGTTTAATGAAGTCGAAGGACTGATCGACATCGAGAGCTCTATTCTTCTATACTTCATACGGTTTGCAAGCTTACTAACTCTAGAGTAATTGGAGAATTTTAAAGTTTGTAAGCGCTTATGTTCACGGAGAATTCATGATCTGTATAGAGGTGAAGCTTCGTCGTATGAAGCAGTTCAGATGCGTATCTATGGAGAAGATTGAATGAAACATATGAAACTAGTAGCTCGATTAGAAAACAAAAGCGCAAATGTGTTTTAGTTCTCTTTATAAGTCTGCCGAATCGTTATGTGTGAGTTTTACGAACTTCACATTATTTCTAGCCAGGAGCTGGCCAAAGAATAGGTCAGAATGTTATTCTTTTAAAGATTTCGATACCAATTCTGGCCAGTCGCTGTGCTAAAGTACCCTACATTTGCACTTCTTAATATACCTTTATAATATTTTATCTAATTCAAATATACATAACGCAACCGAGTTTTTTCACTTCTTTCACTTTCACTTTTTCACTTTTCACACTGCATACTCTGTCACTCCAATTTCCTCACTGTCCTCACGTAAAGGTAGGGCTGTTTACATTCTGATGGCTTTTAGCTTCACGAAGGAAAAGTCTCCGACCCCAGGTCAAATCAAATCACGATTACCTTTACCGAAGACTAGTGTGTTATGGACTGCACTACTGAGACCCTTGCTTTGCCTTTCACTCAGCTAGTTTTTTTATTATTTTATATTATTTTAAGTCAGCATTATTTTCAAAGATTGAACTTCCTAGTTCTATAAGTAGAGTGGAGTGCATACCTGCTATGCTTCAGGATGAACAACTCGAGTCGCCTCATTCAAGCCAGGGATGCGTTGGCATAGTGGACAGTTTATGTGACGATCACAAACGCCATGCTCGTGCGCAACACAACGCACTGGAACGAAGACGTAGGGACAATATCAAGGACATGTACACAAGTTTGAAGGATGCGGTCCCAGATATGCAGAACGAACGAGTGAACTACTTCCATAGATTGTTCACTACAAACACATCGTAACACATGTATTTTGAAACCTTTAGGCATCCCGGGCCGTGATTCTCAGACGTGCAATTGAAGTAATTGAAGAGAAGCAACGACAACGTGCACAACTTCAAGCTGACTGTGATCGTATTCGTGAAGAAACTGCTGAACTGGAAAGAGAGGTACGCCCAGCACTAAAAGGTGTTCGTTAGAATGCCTCATCTGAGGCATAGTGATCTACACTGACTTTTCTATGGCTTACGATTCATTTCACAAGTTAGAAGTCAATAGTTTTATAAAGGATACTTTTCTCTGTCGCATTAGTTGCATGTAAAGTTTCTATACAGTACTTTTTCAAATTTAAATATTTATGGGACTAAAGCTTGGAAAAACTGGTACCTAAACTGTAGTTTTTAAATCTTTGAATACAATAGCGGTGTATAGAAACATAAACAGTACACTGGATAACACCATTATGTCCTGCTGGGCGAAATCCAGACTGGTTCACTTGCTTTTATGTTCGTGTACTTGTCATGTAACAAGTCAATAAGGTTTTAAAGATGTATGTCGTTAGCTTCAGAAAACCAAACAAAAACATACTGGTGTAGATTTCAAAGTGGTCATTATTTTCGCATCAATTGTGTTGTTTGCAATGCAGCTGGGGCGCTATGTGTAAATGCATGGAACTTGGTTTAGTACGTTGACTTCAAGTATGAGTTCAACCAATGAGGTTGAGAAAACTAACTGAATTGTGAAGTGACAGTGATTTGAGATCGGGCAATAGCATTATTAGAGATGTGCTCACATTGTGACGCTGGTAATATTCGTTTTAGATAAGAATGATCCGAGAGACGGTAACGTCAACGATAGAATCGTCACATGTCCCCATCAACACTTGTTCACCGCAGCAAATAAGACCCAATTTAATGAAATTGGAAACAGGGGGTACGTTCACCTGTCGTTAAGATATATAACTTCTTAAAATTGACGAACACTACCAAGAGGCGTTTAGCCTAGGAACGTTTGCTACGAGAGTTGAGGGACGACTATGTCTCGTGGCATTATCTGTGTATAAAGTGGTGTACATAGAACACTGTATTTGCATTTTCAATCAGATTTATGTTGTAACCTAACTAACTAAGAACTAAGGTTTTGTTGAGTTTTGATGCGAAATTTTTTGCTTCATACCGATATCCTCCCAACGACGACTGTTTTCCCAGGGTCGTTCGAGAAATGCTGTTTTTCATACATTTTGTTTATTCTACATTACATCGCCCATGATCACATTTACTGAGCGGATCTCAGCACCTCTTGCATTCGATTCGTTTTCCTCGCGTTCGTAATCCACAATAATCTTTGAAGATTTAGCATGTTATTTTGGCTGCCGTTTGAGAACTCTAGTTTTCTTTACGGATTTCGTGTAATAGTGGTGTAGTCGATCTCCGATTGATTGTAGAACGCATCTATTTTGCTTTCATCGGCTGGATTGGCTAATAGCACCTGTCTGACCATCTTTAGAAACGAGGTTAGCAAAGAATAGCTAGCTAAGCGAAGTAACAAAACCTCGTATGAAGCGACCCTATAGGTAACAAATGACTATGCGATAAAACTTCTACAACCGATATTTGGTGACTGAAATTTTGGAGAAAAAAGAAAGAAGAATGTCGTGCGTCTCGTCTTCTAATTGTTGTATTTGGTTTCCCTCCTTTCCAACTCTTGTAGGGCGATCACAAGTAACTTTATGCGACCATCGACCCCAAAAAGAGCGTAAAGATCAAGGAAACTGTCCTGGTATACATGTGCATAGTTCGATCTGCTTCCAGTGACGCACTGTGCAACTTAATACTTAGTCAGCCTCCACTGGTCATTTCATTGTCCAAGAGACGATAAGTGTTCCAATAGAGCAGAAACGTCTTTGTACGCTTTTCAACGATAACACTCTAGCTTCCTAGCAAGACTCTCTCACCATGTAATCAACTCGTCCGTAGAATATTCCTTTGTAAACTGTTAAGTGTAGAGAGTAGCTGCTCATGTGCCAAATCTGACACATCTAGAGGATAAAAAGATAAAGCGTTCGGTGTTGATCAATCCGCGAGGAAAGTGTTCGGCGTTAATGCATCATGTATTAGAATTCATTAAAGATGAATGGATGCATATCTGGCTTCCATGAGTTACGGTGGCTTATTAATATATCATCTAAGTGCTGCTGTTCGCCTGGGCAAGTCTGGCACCGATTGTCCGATCTCGGAGGGGTGGAAAGCTTCGTCGCAGTTCGAGACGAACCGCTATCAATTCTCTAGTGAGATAGCGAATAATTGTTTAGTGTTTTGCCCTCAACTTACTATACAGAGATACTCCAAGTATATTCGAAACTCACTTCGTTTTCAGGGAGTGTGGAAATGTACGCTAAGAGTGAGCAGCACAGTTAAAAAAGCAATTCCACTGCCATGTGATACTCTGATTTCTAACGAAATTTCGGTTCAATTATGCCTATCTTCCTTTCTTTTACGTTGTGGTGAAATATTTTAATATGCAATTACAAAAGAATAAAGCACTGTTTAATCCCTGAGGAATGCGTCATGCAATTCACCTCAATGACGTCTTCAAGACTATGCGCATACATTCCAATATGTACGCTGCTATAATTTCGGACCACACTTCTTGGTTTTAATGTGCACGCTCTTTTCTACCTTACATTACCACACGGCTTTTTTCGAGAATTTTGGTAATAGATCGAAAGCTTGTCGAAGAGAGACTTAAAACTGGGACCGGTCTATGGATAGGTATCCTCAATGCGTTACGCTTCCAAAAGCTGTTTCGGACGCCTGAGTGGAATCCGTGGATATAAAAAACATGAAAGAGACAACATAATTCACTTATGTCGTAGAAAACCACAGGAAGAGCTTATAACACCGTGGTCAGATAGCAGAGTTTTGCGTACAACACACAAGAGGTTCTCAAGGACATGAGAACATACAGAATATAGCGGATATGTAGAAGCTACATAAACGGAAAAGACATAAATGAGCTGAAGAGAGAGGGAAGAAATATGAAGGAAGTGAGTAATTGAGTAAAAGTAATTGAACTACAACTTCAAGAAACCTGTGCGCCTTGCGTTTTCACAGAGCTCGCAAACAGTATGTCCTGATTCAATGAGCACTTCGATCGTTTCCCAATGATACACGATCTGCTAACCGTAAAACGGAAAGCGGCCGAAGTCTTGAAAGGGTTGATCATCATTACAGGTGACTTAATGGGGATCTGGACTATGCATTCACTCGCGATTGCCTACCCGCGTATGAACTCAGTACTGTTGCCCTCTCAGACAAGTCTGGTAACAATATGTTGACACAGGAATGGAGGGCTAGGTGAGCCTGTGGCTTGGGATCGAACCAAAGTCGAAATGTGTATTGCAGGACACGTCTAACCACTGTGCCACACACGCTCTGTCCAAATACTATAAAACAAGAACATAGTGTCCTATTAGCTGAAAATACATTACCGTGCGTAATTCTGATTGCAAAGGAGTTGTCAATGTAGACCTGCTTGCTGGAGTGACCAAAAAAGATAGTTTCTGGTATCGTATTTAGAAACACGAATGTCGTAACTTTATGTAGCAATATTGCCACCTTACTGATAAACCAAGGAGAAAAGCAACCACCATGCCATTAACAAGACGACCACAAGTTTTTAGTCAACAATTAACATGAATAATTGAATTTGGCTGTAACATCAACTATCTACTCGACATTTCATTTCAGTGGTGTATGAACCATAGAAAGCCTTAATAATGTGTGAAAGAAATTTAAGCTTGTCGAGGAGCTGTACGGGCCTGAAGTTAGAACAAGAACATATAAACATCTAGTCAAAGTTAAACATGGCCTACGGTGATTGGGAACTAGATTTCCGTTAATATTCCATAATAACCGAAACATTTAAGTTACAAGTATATACGCTGTCACGCACTTTCACTTCTCGATTAGTTTACGGAGTTCAGGTAAAGGTTGCTCCTCCATTTGATCAACTAGTTAAGGAACCCGAGCGGTGAGTACGTTTCTTTCTGAGGAAACATGCTACACTCTAAGATACTCTTCAAACAAAGAAATGTGTAGAAGCATGTTCACTAATTCTTCGGAGAGCATTTCCGATTGGTGTAAAGCAATATGTAACGTCTGCAGAAGTCGCCGCACTACCTGTAGCTGCTTCACGAAACTGAAACTGGTCTAATTATACACTGAAAGCTTTTTTTGTAACCGTCAACAAATGGTATACACCCATGCAGTATGGACTGCTACTACTGATGCCTTCTTCAAGAACCACTTTCCCTTCTTTTTTCCCTTTTTTAATCACCTTGCACATGGTAGGTAAGCAAAGGCACAAGCTCCATGAAGCGTTCAAAATTATTTTACAACTCACAATTGTAGTTCTCTCTTACGATCCTTTTGATGCAAGTTCTCTCTGATGCCACGAACAGCGAGTAACAATCTCTGTTGTCTTTTCCGAAGATGCCGTCGATTGCTAAAGTCAGAGTACTAACATGATACCTGTATGTACATATGTCTACACATACACATAAACATACATGGAGAGCATATATATATATATATATATATACATGAATACACAGATAACGAATGTATGTATGCATGTATATGTACACACCTATATGTATATATAGGTGTGTACATACCAAGAGCGCGTTCGGCGCGCTGGTCGAAGGCGCACTGCAAAATACACGTGGAATTGATCCCAGTCCCCAAGGCCCATCAAGCCTTCCATCCTTCCGGGGTGGACAAATTGGTACCAGACTTCTCTGGGAGGATAGCAACACTGGCTCGATAGATTGATAGACCACCGCGAGTCATTGTTAAGGCCAGATACGCACCTCCAAACGATTCTTAATGAAATCGAATGCATGGCGCAAATCTCAGGGATTGATCAACGCCGACAGCTTTATCCTTTTATCCCTACATATATATCATATATATATACATAGATATACATATAATATATATATCCGGGGCCCACTAAACCTCTCAATTCTCCGGAGTTGGGAAAATGGTATCACATTCGTTTGGGGAATCTTTGCACAACAGGAAGACCACCGACAAAATGAGTATATTTGTTCGCATGGAAGACAAATTTGATTGTGAGTTCTTCTCGCCCCGGGTTGAGTGGTTGTGAAAGATGCTCGTTGAGACTTTGGAGTGAAGAGAAACCAATGGGCTACTTTGGCACGCGATGAGAAGTGGAAGCTTCGGTAGCACTCGATACCCAACACGAGTACAGCTGCTATACGCAAGCAGAAGAAATTTCGCGATAATGGAATTTTTCCGAAATTTTTGAAACTGACTGGAATATAACCACAATCACGCTGAGATGTGAGCAAAAGTAAGAACTCCAGGCGAGCTTCCTACCCGCGATTACTGTTTAAGAGGCCCATGTCTTATGCACTACACCATCTATACCCTCCCTAACTTTACCCTCTTTTAGCCAGTTAGTGAGACAAACTTCTATTTAACATAATTCCTACGACAGCAGATAGCACAGTGGTTGTGATGCCGGTCATCACCATCACGGTACTCGTGTGATCCCGCGGCGGTGTCTGCAACATTTGTCCGGAAAAAATCACTGCTTGCAATCTGGCTGGAAACTCTCTAGCCCGGCTATCTCAGGACTCCAGTGAGAATCGACTCGACCAGTATTCTACAACACTCAAGATGAAATGAAAATCTTCAAGCAACAACCAAGACCACACCAAAAATGTTGGAAAACGAATGTGGGAAGCACTGTGATCAGCAAAGTAGGTGTGAACGCGGGCCATATAAAAAGTGAAAAACAAAATCACCACTATTATCTATCAAGTTCCCAATGAGTACTGCACCTATCAAGAATTCTGGTGACTACAAAGGAGTGAAATATCAATCTCAAATCGAGCTTAATCCTCGACGACCTTGTCTTTTTCATATTACTACTGATGAGCACCAATTTACGATAACTGGAAAGAGTAAACCTAAGGAACATATTAGTTATAGAACTTATCAATTTATCAATCCAATTCAAAAATCCTCAAATGATCAATGGGACTTTCGTGCAGCAAAATATTCTTGTATTTATCTGTAAACTCTTATTAGATGATGTTCGTAAACTTGTCAAGTTGAGCAGCGTAGTCGACGACCTTAATGGTGGTACAACTCGGCAGAAGCTCGAACTACAAGCTCCTATGAAATCTCACGAACAGCAACATATGCAGGGAATTTTCCTTGAAGGAGCTAATTGAAGGAGCGGGCTCCAGCATAACCTCCATTTTTTGGAGATTTTCTGGTCAAACCATTTTGCTTCCCTGAAATCCCGAGGTCAGCATGGCCAAAGTCTGCCTCTCTTCACCACCACAGGCAGTCACAGCTTTTGTGGATCAGAGGGAGATTTGCCACCAGGCAACTATGATACCAGGACGGTGGTGGATCCTGGTATTGGTGTACTTTTAGCTAGGTTTCCTGATAGAAACACCGGACTCTTTCACAGCTTGAGAGACCCTGCCAGGGAATGAATCCCCCGCTGTACATCGCAGTCCGGCACCCAGGAACACCCCCCAGCCACGAAGAGGCGGAAAGCCGTTGGGAGCAATCAAGTGACATTACGGAAAAAGGATCCGAGTTTACAACACTAGGCTATTTATCTCATATGTGTTTATTGACGAAACTATGGGCTTAACTGCGTCACTGCACTCCATCGATTGGGGTATGAATTGGTAAAAACGACTTTACAACGGTGAACCGTCTGCCCTTTACTGGAGTAGTAACGGCTATCCCATACGTAGTAAAAGTAAACTTTTCGACGAAAATGGAAATATGCTTCCTTATCAGGACGGGCGACACAACAGNCATTTTGCTTCCCTGAAATCCCGAGGTCAGCATGGCCAAAGTCTGCCTCTCTTCACCACCACAGGCAGTCACAGCTTTTGTGGATCAGAGGGAGATTTGCCACCAGGCAACTATGATACCAGGACGGTGGTGGATCCTGGTATTGGTGTACTTTTAGCTAGGTTTCCTGATAGAAACACCGGACTCTTTCACAGCTTGAGAGACCCTGCCAGGGAATGAATCCCCCGCTGTACATCGCAGTCCGGCACCCAGGAACACCCCCCAGCCACGAAGAGGCGGAAAGCCGTTGGGAGCAATCAAGTGACATTACGGAAAAAGGATCCGAGTTTACAACACTAGGCTATTTATCTCATATGTGTTTATTGACGAAACTATGGGCTTAACTGCGTCACTGCACTCCATCGATTGGGGTATGAATTGGTAAAAACGACTTTACAACGGTGAACCGTCTGCCCTTTACTGGAGTAGTAACGGCTATCCCATACGTAGTAAAAGTAAACTTTTCGACGAAAATGGAAATATGCTTCCTTATCAGGACGGGCGACACAACAGCCACAACCCTCGTCTGTCTAAACCAACAACCCCGCTACAATACGGAAGGCTGGAACACTACTGGAACGCACTGCTGGTTGACTGCAGTGGCTGCTTTTGCATGGTTACACCGTTCACCATTTAGCGGTACATCCCCATGGTCTGTATGGGTCTTATTTGAAACTAACCGCCTCAAATAATCTGTATGGATAGATTGGACTGTCACCTGAGGCTTTTATTCCTATAAACTGATCTTATTGCGCTGAAGCGAGGTTGGTATAGTTGTTGTTGCTGCTATGGTTAGTCGATGGCTGACGTTCCGGCGATTTCACCTCCCGTGCTGTTACGACTGGAAGTCCCAAGAACATGTAAATATATCGATTATTTATGCTGAGGTTTATAGGAAGTTGGTCTCTTGAGCTATTATGAGGCCGTTGTCTTCTTCACGCAGGGTACACTTTACTTCACATTCCTTCCCTACCTTGCTTCATAAACTTTAAGTGGATGAACATGTCAATCTTTGAAAGGTCATGTTATTAAACCTCAAGTATGTGATTCATCGGGATTGTGGAATGATGAACGATATTGTTCTTAATACAGCTCAGATATTATTTCTGGCGAAGTGCAGCATCCTCGGTGGGATTCATATCAAATGACGGGTGGAGATAATCGTTCAACTGAAGCCACAGCTGCGTGCGTAATTACTGGTTTACACACTCTTACAGATCACTCAAAGAGAGCTTCAAGAACATTTGAACAAGTTTTGAGGCAAATTTTCTCCATAGCGTTCCTTCATGTTTCTACAAATAATTTTAGGAACTTTGGTAGAGCAATAAACCTACCCTTTTAAATATAGTGCAGTTGAATATCGCAAACGACAAAATATAGAGGACATGTAGAACAAACTAACTGAATAACACAGATTCGACCACAGTTCGTCAACGCCATTTTCCAGCGAAGGCGAGTAGAACAGTGTGAAAGCACAAATGACAGCAGGTTCGGCTGAGAAATCGGCAAACCATCGGGGTACTTCCAGCTAATATCAGTCCTAAATGAGTAAAACCTACCATACATTTTAACAACAGTGAAATATCGAGGTTCCTAGTATAGTCGAAACTGAAACTCCAGTGAACAAAGACAAAAACAAGAAGCATTGATTACGTAGTTCACCAGAATAACCTATACTAACACATTCATAAGACTTTTATGCAATATTTACTCTTATTTCGCATGTCTTAGTATGTCTTAATTGTTTACTGCCTATTCTTTTTTATGCCAAGATATAACGTGAAACACAAAGACTAGGACGCTGAAATATTTGCAAAAATCGGACCCTAGGCCAGATTCGGGCCAGTGATTACCCTTTCCGAGGGCTTACGTCCCACCCGCAACACCCACTGACCACTTCTCTCAGCCATGCTTTTACTCTATCGGTGAGGGTGATCGCGAATTCGAAGTCCGCCTGAGGTTCCGAGTTCTGCTCATATCTCTGCATCCTTGTGACTGTATTTCACGTAGAATAACCCAATAAAAAAACAGGCAGTAAATAAAAGTAATGAGATTGTTATTTCAACTTCAGTTTCAGCTTAACTAGGTTTAATGCCGATTTATGTTCCCAGATCATTCCTGTTGAGGACTAATAAAACCGACAGAGTAAAAACACGGCTGAGAGAACGGCAACATGGACCTCGGTTGATGTAGTAGATAGCGTGTGAGTCTCGGTAAGGATAACAGCACATTCGTGACTCTTTGCACTACTTTTACCGCATGCATTGGTGAAGATTGCGCAGTATGACTAATCTCAGCGCAGTTTCTTCCATTCTCGATATAGATCCTTTGGGAGACCTGCACTGAAATGACGACTTCCTCGCCACATTTGTACTAGACATGGTCCAAGAAAAGCTATTTTGTATACATTGAAATTTATAAAAATTGCTCTTCGGTCGAGTTTTTAATATTCAAAGAACACAGACCGCTGGCGAGGAGAGCACTAAAATATTTTTGTTGTACTTGTAAATCGAAGTTCTCACAAATGTCTACAAAATAAGATTTATAAACGCCGAAGATCCACTGTTTTGTCACACATGCATATTTGCTTACAAATTCTTTGGAGATGTTAAATCAATGAACGTGAAACGTGTGCTCTTCATACGTTGCACTGTCGCTCAAATTAACTGCGAGACACGAAGTTTTCACATATTCATCTTGACACAACTTCAGCTTCAACAGGAATTTTTCAGAAACCGAACTGGGTCTCCAGTCATATCTCAACCGTGACAGCTTAAAAATTCTCATCTGTGTGCATAGTGCGATGAATCTCTTCACTTCTTCGATGGCGGCCCACTCACAAAGTTGGTCAAATGCACTTATCTGGATCAATCGGTTTCTTTTCGAACCAGATCTCAAACAATCATAAACATCAAACTGAAATAGCTGAGAGACGTGCGAAACAAAGGACCCGCATGGTGTGGTGGTGAACGCGTTACTCCCCGGAAAGGACAATAGCGCGTTCGTTCCCCACCATAGACACCTGCGGTCCAGAGTTTTGCAAATATCTCAGCAACGTTGTGGTTGAAATATATTACTTCCGTGTTTGCAAGCAACTGTCGATTCACATCACACATCACACTGAGGTCACTAAAGATCTAAATGCCACAATATGCAACACAATTCCACCACTATCCCGCTGAATTCAGCGTCATCCTGTCATCCTTTAATTCACTTCTATCAGTCTTTTCATGAGAAACACAACAGATGCACCACGTTGAGTGGCCTGTATCAGTACACTGCCATCTTTCACGAGAGATAGAACATTTCAAAAGCATGGAAGAATATACGGTAAAGCATGGAGGATATAAAAGAAGTGTAACGAAAAAATCAATAAGATGGAATTATAGAAAAAAGGTACAACGATGGTAGTCGGTTCATCCTCTTCGTGAGTTGTATACTCAACCGTATGCAGACACTGCGCATAGTGAAACTAGGCAAAGCCACAGACTCGGCCCGCCTACGAACACTAGGTGTAGTTCCCAAGATCGACTTTCTCTTAACCTCGGCATTGGAATATGAATATGTCGTTTTCTTGTTCAGCAATCGCGAGGTTTTTAAACAGCATACATTTACTTCCATAAAAACACAATACAATACAACGCTAGCTGACGTTTCGGCAGTATCGCCTTCTTCAGAGCCGCCTTTTCGTGACTTCCAATGAGGAAGTTTAGAACAGCTGATTATAGTCGCATGTGGTTGACGACTCTGTGTAGTTGTGAATGTTTTCATCCCGTTAAACATGGAATAACTCGGGCGGGAACAAGTAGAAATGCCGTTCGTCTATGTCGCACATCAGATCATCCACTGGGTCCTATTTGCTTGGGATGATATTTCCTACGATGTGATGCAGCCTTACTATATCTCATGAGAGAGCATTTATAGGCAGTTTCACAATTCTAAAATAGGTTATGAGGATATCAATGAGCAGCCGGCAGAGTATTACTAGAGTACACGTGACATTTATATGTGAGAGATGACCATAAACCAACGCGTCACTTAGGGCTATGACTATCCTGCTCGTTCGGAGAGCCTCTCTGGACATCCCTCACTTCGGAGTGGTCTAAAGATACAGTAGCCCAAAAAGCGTTAAGTTTTTAAAGCAGCACAGGGCAACATTAAGAGGCAATAGAACGTTGTAATAAAAGTTCTACTTTAAAGAAAAGAATATAAAATGCATTTAATATTGAAAGAGCTGGAAACGTCACCGATTTGCCAGAAAGATCACAATCGCTGGTACCCGCTCAAAATTAAAGTTGTACGGCAGTTCATTTCGTGTAGTGTCAATTCTAAATACGAAATACTATTGTTGTATAAAATTATCTTAGATACAACAGATAAAGTCGTAAAGCCAAGTTATTAGGACGCACACGTAAAACTTTATGAGATCTCCTGATGATGAAAAATAACTAGCGGTGTTGTGATACACGTGCATAGCAATAGTGGACGGTGCGTGCCAAATTCCTCCAGAAAAAAAGACAACAACGTCGTGAGAGGTGTTATGCTGTAAATACAACTATTGATTGATATCAAAGAAGAAAAGGAAATAGAAGGTACTTCGAATAAACCTCAAAATTCTAATAGGTCTAATGAAGAACATGGAAAAGAACTCATTTCATTTTGGTACTCATTTTACTATCGCCTATACGACTGCTTGTTTTTTTTTTGATGCTAAATGTTTATATGCAAGGTAGGTCCCCATAACCGAATCCTGACTATCCATTTTTCTGTTTAATGCATTCGCAACGATATGTGCGATAAATTACCCAATCTCCTTTCTAAAACTTCTCAGCTTTTTTTGCAGTTTTTTTGCTACATATTCAACCGTTAGCATTCCCATTATGTTCCGCCAAATAGAAAAAACAAGAAAACTTATGAATTAGCAACCCTGTACAAGGAGCTGTCGAGAGGCTCGGGAAAACGAACGAACACGAACTAACAATTTTATTGTAAACTATAGACTGCAGAAATTGAAAGTAGTTATCGAACTATGACTATAATATCAATCATAAAAAAATCTATTTGGTATAAGTGTAGCATAAAAGGTTTGCGCCAAAACGAAACAATTGCAAAAAATTCATAAAATCCATGCGCACTGGTCTCAGTGTGTAATTCAAATAAAGATTATCCGATTCTACACATATCCGCTACCACGATGTAGTTTCCTTATTTCACAGCGATGGAATTCCAACCTTCTGAATCTCAGAAATCGCTTTTCTATAAATAGCCATCTATTTCGACCGTCATCGCGATTTAAGAAACAAAATTCCGTCCTACAGCATATAATAATATCTCGAAATGTACAGCTAAGGCTTGTAGTCCTCGAACTTGTGTTAAAAAAGAAGAAGTTCAAAACTCCGTTATTTGGGACTAAAAGTTTAAGCTTGGATAAGTTTAACACGGGTATATTCTAAAAGAACAAACCATCCATACACTCAGATCCATATTGAAAGGATAAGAAGCTTTATAAATTAAATATAATCCTATTGCACCTACCCTGCTCTCAATCAAGGGATGGAATGTCCGCTGTGTGAGCCGCTCAAGAACTTGCGTTCTTTTTTTACGTGCAGGACGTTTCTCTAGAAGGATGTTGTTCTCCTTGACAAACCTAAAGTTATTAAAGGTTTCCTTCATGTTTTCAAAATAGCCATTACGGTGCTAGATATTTCAAAAACTCTTTGAATATGACAAAATCTTATTTTGCAATTGTCACTGAAAAACCGAAGTACCTTTGGTAAAACACTAAGCGTTTAAAATAGAACACTTGGACCTACCGTGACCGACCGTCCTCTTCACTAACAAGATTGTTCGGAATTAACTTGGAATGGTAATCGAGAATGAAGTCGCGAACTCGATTCCTAAAGACGTAAATAAAGAATTACGCGTTCGAAAACCAGAGCTAGAAAATACGTTTAATTATTGAACATAAGCGTTAAATATGGATACAAATTACTGCGAGAATCGCCCATTCATGACAGAAAAGAGCTCGCGACTGGCGTCGATGGCAATGATTACCGGCAACTGTAAAATTCTTACTAAGATTTTTCCTCAATGATGAAAAAATTGGATATAAAAAGAAACATAAGCAATAATGATGAATACCAACCTGTACATTTCGTAGACCCCATTTGTTCAAAAAATACTGATAGTGAAGTGAATCAAGTATAACGAACGTCAACGTGTCGTTCACCTAGAATGATCACGGGTATAATTTACGAAGACACATTCTGAATACTTCTCAATGGAAACTGACGTCAGACTAATGTGAATTTTTGCAAAAAAAAGCAAACTGAACTAAAACTAAACTAGCGTCAAACTAATAGAAAAAATAACATAATTGCAAATAAGTACTACCAACCGAGTACTTTGTGCAACGCAGTCCTCGAATTGAACCTACATTTGGAAGCGAATCGTTGAACAAGTCAAGGCTCTTAAAACTCAATAGTAATCGGAAACAATTTAAAAACATTCTCTATTAGTCCCTAATAAAGCTTTTACAGCAATGCGAACGACGTGTGACTATCGAGATGAGGAATGTTCTACGAAATCCAAGTACACAAAAATTATAAACAGATATGCTCCTTGTGCAGTGACTGCTCTATGACCGCTTCGAGGAACTTATCGACAGCCTAACAGTGCCACTATGTACGACGGTTGTGAGAGAAAACAACGAGTGGCAAATGTGCTCGGGTCTGCATAACTCGGGAAAGGACCGTCCAAGTATCCAAGTTAAGTAAGTAACAGTGCCAGTTTGTCGTTTTTCCAGAAGGCATTGAAATCATATAACCTACATGTCACCGAATGTAAAACTACACCAAACAAGCTCGAAAACATCTAATTAGAGTGAAGTCCTCAACGGACAAGTTGTTTGGAGAAAAGGAATTCCCACCAAGACGAATACACCCTTGTTTGCATTCGAGGTCAACGAAGCGTCTAAATTTTCCCTAAATCCTGTGTAAATCCTTCCTTTAGAGAAGTAGACGGTAGAATAAAGAACAAAGCGTTTACCGTTGACCAATCCTTTAGCGATGTTCCATGGATATTATGTGTCAAGGCAACGGTTCTTCTCAGACAAGTGTCCTATCAATTTGCTGAAACCCGAAGAACAGAGAGCTTGGTTCACCCGCGTAGTGCATCGAACCAATAACCCTGTGTGTACTGCGGAGCACCTCTAAACACAATACTACACGCGCCTAACACTATCATAGGCTCAAATTCCCGTGTTGATTGAATTTTAAGTGAAAAAATTTGAATATCAGAATTGCCTTTAGCATTTTTCGATCACCGTTCATGGTGGTGATGTATTCCGAATATCGTAAGTATCAACCCATAAGCCCATAAAGTTGTTTTTGTGCCGACCTTTCTTCACAGTTGACAAAAGCCAAAAAAGGTTGGTATTTCCGACAAAATTCTGTAAACCTGGCAACGGTCTGGATGCGATATATGCAGCACTTCGTCGAAATCCTACCCTGCTTAGTCATCCGATTGATACTCATTCTTCATACAGCACACTGTAGGCTTGATAAGATAATGTTTGTGAAGCAAATGCAGAGGAATTAACGAGAAACTAATGAAGCAGCAGCGAAGATTCTTCTCGTTGACTTTCGTGTGCAAAACAACCTTGTCTGAGGTCAGCTATTGGTCTAAGATTCCGAATAATTTCCTATCTATTTAGACTTCATAACCTACTTATTTGCACATTTTGCTAACTATACCTATTACTTAGTTTGTTTACTTACTATAGCAACCACATACATCACCCATACCATTTGTTTTCTCGGTAATGACGTAGTAAGTTTACAGGGTAGACCGTTTTTAAATGTGTCGAGCAGCCAGTGGGCTCTGCTCGCTCGACCGATATTAGGAGTATGGCATTATCTAGTATGACAGCATGACATTATAAAATTAGTGTAGCAAACCTATGAACACTCGTAGCCACGATGAGGTAGTAAACTATTAGAAAGATTCTGAAGTAAATAAACAGATAAACGACATATGGGCGGGTCGATTGCGGAAACACAGTGTTCCTCTGGGGTGTTTCGAAACACTTTTGACTAAGGACCAAAAACTCCTCTTTTCAACTTAGTCACACAGCTCTACCTAGTTGAGACCTAAGTTCACACCTCAATTATATGAGGAATTCTGAGGTCAATTTACATAGAAAATGAACAATGTCTTCTGAAGTATAATGCTCACACAAAATATTCCTTTCAGACCCTCAAAAAATATCCTATACTCAAGCGAACTCATTTGGAAAGCAAAACACAGATTAGTCTATCGAAAAACGACGACAGTTGACGATAACATGAAGAACAACAGTTCTCAATGAGAACTACAACGAAGTAAAAAGGACAAAATAAAGGATAAAGCTCTCGGCGTTGATCAATCCCTGAGGGATGCGCCATGCATTCGACTTCATCAAGCATCACTAGAAGTGATTGGATGCATATCTCGTCTTTACAATGACTCGCGGTGGCCTACCGATGTATCAAGCCAGTGCTGCTATCCTCCCAAGATGACAAGTCTGGTACTAATTTGCCGACCCCGGAGGGATGGTAGGCTTGGTGGGATATGGCCGGGATATGGATTCCACGTTAGTGTTGCATGGAGATCGCCATCATAAAATTCGAAACAGCTACCGCCATAGATGAGAACTAAGAAGGTAGCAAATGGATGGAAGATCTGATCATGATCTGCACAACTCGACAAGGCGGGCTATCAAATTATCGAAGTAGATAATTCCATCAGTACTCCAGGACTCGCCCCAATACAATTATGCCAGAGCTGAATCTTTACGTAATATCAAAGTCTAATTGCGAGGTTACTCAGAGAAACTTGGAGTCTTGCTTTTTTTTCCAGTTACAATGAATGAATTAGAGCATTAAAATGTCAACAATCCTTACCGCTGCCCTTTTCGTTTCCCTTCCAATATTTTAATTCCCTACCATTCTTAACTCTGAATTATAGCTCAAATCTCTAATACATTTGATAGAAATGTGAACGAAGTCCCAGATCATCTTGTCATTTTCAGTAATTTCCAGAATAAAAACCCAACACAACCGTCTTACGTCTATCTTAAGTGCGGATAGACTGAATCGAAAACACATACCTCGTTGACCATAGGATACTTCATATATTCGAATAAACGACCTCGTGTGCATAAATCTACCAGCTTCAGTTCTTGATCGTGAGTCAATTTTAGCACTGAAAAGAGGTCGTTTCAAATTATTAGGGCCCCAATGCCAACATTGAAAATGATGCATCCATACCTGCTATATAAAAACGAAAACAAAAACTACGGGTAGGTGCAACAAATGATTTAAGGAAAAACAGTTAATAATAGTAAACTCAGCAATATGATATAGATATGCATTTAGAAAGGAGTACAAACGAGCTCTATGAGGTTGAACACATAAATTAGACTAAAAACTCGAACCTGGAATTTTAACGGTTATAAAAATTTCTGCTTCTTATAGAATACTCACATCGACAAGCCGAAAGTTACTGAAATCTAGCAAGAATACATAGACCACCGTTTTACCTTTATCGACCTAGAAAAGGTCACTGACCTCTAAGGGAGCAGGAGGAAGCAACACGCTTGGGAAGCATTCAAAAGCGTTGAGGATGTTGTGAACATCCGACTCTGTACAGACCTCTTCAAATTCGAGATTCTTCTTGTATTAACATACAGGTAGGAAGCCTGGTGGTCACTACGTGGGCAACATGAAAGACTATTTAGCGCTATAGATCGTTCATCCGACAAGGCGATATGGGAGTACCTCACGTCACGCAAGCGAAGGATGCAATCCACATTTCCCACCTACGTCAACGCACGGAGATCAACGACGCCGCCGTGCATGCTAAAATGTCGAAAATGAGGTGACTCGCCCGATTTTTGAACTGATCAAGAGGCAATGGGCCTTAACGACAACTGGGACCGTTAGCGATTTGACTACTCAAAACTCAATGGTTAGAAGTCCTCATGAAGAATTTGTAGGAAAAACATGATGGTCAGCGCTAACAGGAGCCAACGGCTAATAAACGCGACAGAAACAAATGAAGACACTACTGGCGCGTGTTCAAGGAGTACCAGATGACAGTACATAATTCCTGGGCGCTTTTGAGAGTACAAAGCAAATATAATTGATTTTTCATTCCGGCAGATTACAATTCACAAGGATTCGTTACTGAAACGAGTTCCTTCATCCGAATCCACGGTGATTTTCCTGTTTATTGTAAACATGGAGTACCACATACCGTTAGTGGTGCGCAACGTGGTAAGATGTCACAGCAGCATTTCCACATTTCCATACTCACGGACATTTATATGCTACTATAACATAGGAAAGTACTCAAGCATATACATAGAAATGAATTATGGATGAAAGAAGGGTTCTTGTAGCGCAGTGGTCTGAGGAGCTCTGCAATACACTGGTGTCGATCTCCGCCCCAAGCCCAGCAACCTCTCCCTATATCCGAGGTCGGCAAATTCATACGACTTGTTTGGCAGGACAGCACCACTGGCTCGATACATCGGCATGCCACTGCAGGATACTGTAAAGGCCAGATATGCATTCATTCACCTCCAACGATGCTTAATGAAGTCGAATGGATGGCGCATACCCTCAAGGATTGATCAAAGACGAGAGCTTTATCCTTTATTTAATCTTTACGAACGAATAGCAGGCGTTAGCAAAATTACTAGTTGTGGGAAGGAATCACTCATCATCTTGTTTTTAAAGTGCTTTTTTAAAAACATTAAAGACTCTCACTGTTATTCTTACAATCTTTCGCTGATGATATAAACGTCGCACTTAAATTTAGATTACAATATAAACTCACATTCTCCACATAAATTTTACAATATTTACAGCCTACTACTTCTACAAATAAAATTTTCTGTGCTCATTATTGAAAAAAACTAAATGCGGATACTTCTTGTATTAGCTGCATCTAGTACCGACCAGCTTAGTATGTTTGGTAGCAGATCGGAAGTGGTTAAACCTTGGTAACTACCACATCGTAGATTCAAAACACATGATACGTAGGAAGTAAGAAAAAAATAAATTCTTTTACATGATCCGAAACCAAATGTGTGAATGTGAACACTTTGCATTCGATTCAAATCCATGATAGACAAAGACGTTCGGACAGGCCTGTGGATTCGGCTAGTGCTTAAGCACTTTTGGTCTTTTGAAGCCGCTGAATGGTAGTCGATTCGATTCTCAATGGAACCCTGCGATAACCGTTCTAGAGTATTCGCAAATCTTCATCAAAAACACTGCCCGGCACTAGTTTATGGGAAGGGATGACTTTATGCCGCACGGATTTGGTACAAATTTCCCCACTTCGAAGGGATGGGGACCCAAGAAGGCCTGATCGGGGTCAAACCAGCGCCGTGCTCGTAATTAACGGCATTACTACCACATCGTAGACTTCTCTGGAAAAACTTCCCTTCCTACAATCAAAGTGTGAAGGCTCTAGCCTGGTTATATCAAGACTCGAACGAGAATCGACTCCACAAGAATTCAGTGGCATTCGTTATGAAAGGAAAATCCTCATCCCACACTAAAGCCACAAGCAAAAAGTTGGTAGACTTTCGTGGATAATGGATGCGAGAAAACGAATCGAGTCCAAGAAATGTCGAGATCCGGACAGTAATTATAAAGTACGTGTCGTATGGAAAAAAATTTATTAATTTCAGGATGTTACTTCTCTCTTGCTCACAAATAAATTTAGAGCCAAAATTCCCATTAAAGCTAAAGATGAAGTTTAAATCTTTGAGATTTCCAAGAAGAGAAAAAAAAGGTACGGGCCTCTCCGCAAAAGATGATTAACAAAATACGTTCCGTATCCGTGGATTCTAAAAAGGTGAAATTTAGAACTACTAAAATGAAAAAAAGCTTGCGTTTCGTAGGTGAAGATATGTAAAATTTTTGTTTATATTGATAAGGATTACTACCATCTGCGTTCTAGTTTAAAGTAGAAAGTGGTCATTATTTTAGCTCCGAATTCGGTCAATTCGAATAGTCAACACATGTGTCGAATGTTATGTGCTAAAGATGTAAAAGATTGCATTCAAAAAAAAAAAACAAATAGACCGCAATTATGGCCAGCAAAAATTTAAGGTAAATAACAAGTGGAAGCGGAGAGAACATCTCACCATTTGCCTTGTGTGTCGGTGTCAACTCATGCCGAGAAAGGCGTTCATAATACGTGCAGCATCGTGATAGGACAGTATCTATAGTACCAATGTGAAGGATGCGCAAAATGTTACCTTTTTGAGACAAGATTTCCACATATACATATATATATATATATAAATACATATATATATATATATAAATACACATGTATGTACATATGTGTATGCAGATATGTATACGTATATGTATATATGTATATATACATATGTATATATGTATATATGCAATCATAAAACAATTTGTATACAACGTGCTTGCATTTAAGCTCGCATTTCGCACTGCCACGCACTGCTTCGTTGCAGCGAGCACTTGTTCTGTCCAGTGACTGCGTGTGCGCCGTGACTCCTTATGTCGTTTTTCAACAAGTGTGCTCATCTCTTCGTCCTCCCAATGATATTTGCTTGACGAAGCGCATGCTATATTCCAGTCCACAGTTGGCAATAGCGAACGGCAGCACGAGTCCATCTTTAAATAATTGTGGATGGAGCCTTTCTGTACATTCCCAGTATGAGGAAATAAAGCTTGACATAAGAAAAACTACATGCTAAACACAGAAACTAAGTATCCCGTAGACAGAAACGATATATTCAAACGTTAAGCCTACCTTGGCTACGTCATCAAGGAATTCAGCACATGCTAATTTATCACTTGATGCCTCCTGAGAAAAAGCTCTGGGTACAACACGTTCATCCTCAGTTGGTATTACCGATAACAAATCGTTGTTGTCACAGTTCCAATATTCCCTTGCTAACTAAAACGTATCTTCTAAACCTGCAGTTACAGCTTAGCAAACACGTGCAGTGCCACCCCACTCTACAGTAATCAGTGGGCTGCGTTTTCCAACAATCGTATGATGTTAAGAAAAAGTTATTACCCATCATGTGGCAGTCAACATCAAAAAATTGTTGCTTTAATATGGTCTGCCGTTGATTAGTTGATATGAGATTGTTAACTCGATTATTAGTTCTCAACGACTAACCTGTCAGCAACATCGCCTTTCTAGAGCTTATTTTTCCATTTATTTATTTTATTTGATCCGTCTTCACATCTACTGTGCGGATACCAGCATTTCTCACATTCTATTCGTTTCCTCTCATCCACTGTTCACGAAGATCTTCCAACTTTTACTTGCGGCTTCAGAGCAGCTTATACATTGATAAAAGATAATCAGTGGTTGAGAACTAAAGAACGTGTTGACAACCTTATATCAGCTCATCGGTACCACCCTACGGTAACGGAAAGTAGGTTTTAATATCACACATCAATCGCTACATTTATTTTAAAATGTTCCACTTTGATAAGTGTTCTTCAAAACTAACGAGAGAAAAGAGATGTTCTTGATTTGATGGTTGCGATCATAAACAAACCCCAAATAAATACTTCTTATATTACCATATTCTCCATTCGATGGTGTATCGACATTTGACCATTCCACTTTGCTTTATATTGTACCAAAATATTTCGTTAAGCAGTTATGTTGTTGAAGTGATTACAAATTAGTTGGTGCGTAGAGTCAAATCGTAAAAAAATGTTCAGTGTCAGTGAATCCGCAAGAAATGCCTCATGTATTCATCTAAACCAACAACCGCACACGAATGAATGCGCATTTCTTCAATAGTATTACCTTTGGTGGCTAATATATGTGTCAAGGCAGACATTTCACCCTTCCAGATAAGTGCGGCTGGAATCAATCCACCGAATTCTGTGGTGAAGTCATTCAACAGCTTCAAGTTTTTGGTAAATAGTTGCTGGTGATGCTGGTAAGCGTATGACGTTAACGTTGAGAACGAATGAAGCGAGGCAAAGTAGAAGAAACAAGTTTGAGTCGACATATTGGAGGAACGATTAGGAAACGGAAATTCTCACTGCCTTTGCTTCATGAGTGAATCCTTCAATCCATAGCCATAATAGACCAAATCGATCTTCGACTAAATACGAACACCTTATCCTTCACCATATGTTTTTGCCGAAAGATCACTTCGAATAGATGCTAATTTTTACGGTAGGATTAAGAGATTTTCTTGAAGACTTGCTCTGCTACTAATCGAATTTACGGCCCCGTGTTCACTGCAGGGTACCTCTGCGACTGAGCTATACACACTCATTTTGACTTCATTACTGTCGAGAGTTTTGAATTAACGGTAGCAAGTAAATGTCTCCCGTTCAACACTAAACCCACAGTTGTTATCTACTAGTAAACGTTAGTGTATCAAAAGTGAGTAAAAAAACGACTTCTAAAACATTGTTACTTCGAACCTGTTCTCTTGTTATTTATTTCAGGATACCACGAATCTGCAACTGTTTAGATACTGCTATTTACTCCCACGACCGACTTTCTATTAACCTCGGCATTGATCAAGTAATTCTTCGTATTTTTGTTGAGCAAACGCGAGGTG
>UYYA01004282.1:0-130210 GCA_900624975.1 Angiostrongylus costaricensis
GACCCGCATGGTGTGGTGGTGAACGCGTTACTCCCCGGAAAGGACAATAGCGCGTTCGTTCCCCACTATGGACACCTGCGGTCCGGAGTTTTGCAAATATCTCAGCAACGTTGTGGTTGTATTTGGTTTAGTACCCTGCCGCGAAATTATAGTAGGCAGAAAATAAAGAGGTATAACATAGTGCCCATTCTTAATTCAGGAATGTTGCGTATACCTCCTTTATGAATGGTAGTTTGAGTAGATTGGCAGGTCCTTTGGCTAGGTAGATTGCCGTCCATTTGACTTTTGCAGATTCTGAGAAAGGCGAAATCTACCGAAACGTCATCTTTATGAAGCGTTATCATAAAACAAGAGGTTATCAACTTGTCACTATTTCAAAGTGGCAAACTGTTTGTCTAACATTACTGAAAATCAAGATATTTATTAGTTAATCGATCTTTTGTTCTTATTTTACACGAACCTAAATCGCATTATGCGAATCTTATCGTTTTATTCGGATTTTGCATCTATGTTTTATGCTGCCTAATGGTTCTTAGTCTTTTGAATGTCAATAAATGCTGGTGGAGTCGATTGTCCCAAGAATCGTGAGGGAGACATGCTAGATGTTTTATTTCTTTATCACAAATAGTTACCACCTTTGTAGATCGGAATGATCTCTTCGAAAACATGTCGTGACAATTCCTCCATCTCGGAGAGATTAGAGGAAAGCGGTATGGAGTCTTGGCTGTTCTTAGGCGCATTTTGCATGCAGGACAACACGACTACCATTGCGCTAAAATGATCAGCAAATTTTTGCGTATACTGGAAATTTTGAAATAACTTAACTCTAAAGTTAATCTTAAATTTAACATAAAATTGTGGGCCTCTGTAATTTGGTGCTTTTCTTCAGAAGAGTTCTGTGTAGAAGATTGGCTTTTTTGGAAACTTTCAGTGTTGGCTATCCAGATACGACTTGCTGCGGTCAAGTATCCATGAGCCTACAGTATTCGGCACGTTCTGGTTACGTCAAGGTGAGGTATTGTTGTTTTTTCTAATGGCTTGGAAATAACGTATGTTTGTGTTGTTCTTCAAAAGCCTGTAGAATTACGCTTTTGTAGACCCTTTTTTCGATTTGAATCCAGAAAGTCTAGAGTGTATCTGATAGTTTGTTGGAATTAAACCGACTTTGGTGTTAGCGAAGTAGTGGAAGCATCTGATGATGTTTTCTTTTCAGGCGCTACAGGTGAATGGATGTATACCGCAGCCGCCTTATCTGGGAGAGCATTGTTCTACGTTCTTCTGGATTCTCCTGATTACATTTATGAAATGGATGTTAGAAAGGTTACTGATGTGATGCACTTTCCATCAGTGCGTATTGCCAATACATTTGATTCCAGGTTATTTTACTTCGTGAACGTGTTGATAAAGTTGATTGGTGTCCGAATTGCAAGAAGAAGGATCAGAAAGGACCATTCCTGATTTCTCTGGAAGGGTGGTTAGTATTTAAGTGGATTTCTCGCTTGCGTTTATCTTTTTATGATATTTTGCTAGAGTATGTGCAATTAGCTAGTATCTGTTATTCAACATTTGGCTTCTATCTGCCTTCAAACTTTTGTCAGAGCAAATTGTTGACGCAGCCTGTGAAGTTACTATTTTTAATCTGTTTAAATAGAATGGGAAGTTATTAATTTATTGTTTTTCTTGTTATACTTTCAGCTAATTGTTGTGGTTTTTATGAGTTTTTTCTTTTTTTGAAAAAGATATTTTGGTAGTGGATATTCCTCCCGCGAATTTACCTAAACATCTACTAGTCGCACTTAACTTACTTTGGTGCTAAATTTAAAAATCATCTGGATTATCTAATCTTCGGTTATATCAAGACTTCCTTTTCGAATGTGAATTTGTTTCACTAACGTACACTATGACTAGTTTATTATTTCCAGCGCGTTATACGTGGAATGCTCTAATGATTTGAGTACGAGAAAGTGGTATTCAGCAATTCATGATGCGCTCTCTGTTCCATCTACTGTCCTAGAGGATTGCCGATTGACTGCAGATAATGTCCCAATTGTTAGTTGTGATTCCTTTTTTCTCATACTTTTTGATCATCACTTTGTTGACATGCAGCGTGAGAATTAGCAATTTGTAACCTTTTTTTAAGCTTGTTGATAAATGTCTACGCTTTGTGGCTGTTTATGGCATCCACTCCGAAGGCATATACAGAAGAAACGGCAAGATATCAGAGGCCACAGACATCTTCAAGCGTCTTAGTGAAGGTAGCTATAAACGATTATTGAACGTTGTTATGAACCCCTAAGCACTACTTTCTTACAAGTAACTCTTTTGGTGGCTGTACTCTTATCACATAGATCCCGTTCGAACGCATATCGCATCAATAACGGAGGAAACTGCTTATGCAGTTGCTGATGTTTTGCGGCAGTTCTTCCGACGTCTGAAATCACCTCTTTTCCCTCCTGCAATACACAAAGAGATTTTCACAGTTGGCAAGTGATTCTAAATAGTTTTTTACGTCACTGCGGATACATTTTGATATTGTGCAAGTTTTTTTACGTGGATCATATTTTGGCTTCAAGAATACTCAGTAAAGTATGTATGTAATATAATAATATGTGACTAGCTTAAGCCATATCTATTGGAGCGGTAATCTTACTTCATATTGTTTGTTAGAAATCCTCAACAAGTTAGGTAGCCGAAGTAAATTATTCATAGTTTAGGTTTAAGTTAAAAAGTCGGAACTGTGAGTACTTTTCGCATATTGTATGTTTATTTACAGCAAAACCGTGTATAACTTTGTTATCTATTTTCAGTACAAGCTCGATCTTCTACAGAAAATACCTTACGCTACCAAGAATATCGCCGCATTCTACAACTCATGCCATTAATTCACTACCATACATTACGGAAGCTAATAGCGCATCTTAGTGAAGTTGTCAAATATCGGGATATTAACAAGGCTACTACGGAAAATTTAGCAAAGGTACGTCGTTGTCGAATTTCGAGCAGTGTGGCGTTGGAGTAGTCGTGATGTTTGCCATCATACTGCTTCAACACATTGAGTGATTTCTCTCGTTTAATTGGTTTTCACTTCCAATATGTGTACTAAAGCTACCATCAATATTAATTTAATATGTATTTGGTAGACTTCATGCCTGATATTTTCGCTCTTCTTATTTTAGGTCTTTGGTCCGTCTTTATTTAACACGAACAATGATGAGAATGCTTGCTATAATGACACCACAGAGCAAATTGGAGCCATTATAGATTTGATTAACGGATATGATATAATATTCGAAGTATGTTTCTTATCTCCTGTTTTTTTGTTTCCCTCTTTCTTTTTCTCTTTCTTTTTTCTATGAAAGTAATGCTGTTTTGATTTTCAGGTCACCAGTCGGGAAGAAATTTGTCGTGCTATGATTGAGCAAGCACAAATGACAAAGGCGGCGAGTTCTAACGCGGTAGAGAATTTTCTGTTTGCGCAGCTTCTGGTTGTTTTTTTACCTTGACTTCTGACTTTGTCTTATTGCCGTTTACAGCAACATTGTTTTCCTTACACTCCTCACACTTCGACTTTCTTCCCATTCTCAATTTTCGGTTACGCGTTTATGGTGTTGCTTTTCCATCGATATCACTTTTCCGTTTTTGAAGACTCGTGCTGATGGACTACTGGTACCGATTCATATGTGGCGACGAGAAGATCGACCGTTTAATGTAAAGATTGACCTCGCAGCAGAGGAAGTTTGCCGTAAAGCAGTTGCTCGTAGGGGTTTTGATGCACCGCCGGATGGAAACTATGCGATATTCGAGGTCTTGCCTTATTTTTCTTTTTCCAATCACCGTGAAACGGAAAATAGTTTTAGGTTATTTTGGATGGAGCTTTGTCTCGTCGATTAACACCATTCGAGAAATTATCTCATACTGTAATTGACCACTGGTTAACATGGAAATGTGCGGATGGATACTTTCTGTTCGATTATGACCACTGGCCTTATGAGGACTCCGAATTAGTTCGTTACAATTAATATTTGCAACATCATGTCAAAATCTGTATGGCTACAACGTATAGTTGACGCGCAGTTCTCATGGCACTTACTGTGAGTTGATACCAATTCGCATCGACATCTTTGCCGCTCGTGTGCTAGTCATATACACCGTCTTCATTAGCAACAGTGTTTATGTTTTGTTCTCACTGAGAAACGCAATCTATTACCATGGAAATCATACGGGATTCATTACCTCTGTACATTTGTTAGAAGAATGGTCTCTGAGGTGCCTCCGCCTCGGGACACTTTTGTAAATTATCAAGTGTAGAGAATACCTCTTATTATCTTACGCTTGATGCATTCGTCTGTGGTAAACAAGCCTTCGATTGAATGCTGCAAATGCAATAAAAAGTTTTTGCACGGCTGAATAAACGGTCATAAAAAAGATAGTTTTACATCAGTCCGCAGCAGCCATTGCGCCTCACTTCCTCCACGTGTGAACTGAAGTGAACGCACGTGGGGTTCTGAATGTTAAGCAGTCAGGTTAATTCCTTGCATGTGACAGTATATTCTGAGAGGTGCCCTTATCTTCAACCAAAGTTATCAATTTGTTTTAGGACTTCTTTTACGGAAAAGTGAAGATTGCTGAGCCAGGATCAAAAGCTTTTCGTTCGTATGAAATGAAGGTTGAGGACGGCGTCAAGGTTAATACAAAAGCATTTTAAGTGGGAAAAGAGATGTCTAGTTGGAAAGAATCTTATTCGGTGTTTAGCTTGCTGCATACAAGCATGATAAACTGTGGAAGGAATGGAATGTAACGGAATCTATCTTCTATTCTGGTTGTAGTGCGAATAGAAAGGTAAACAATTCTTCCATCCGTTATATAGATCACAGTGCAAAAGTTCATGCTGTTCTAGGCTCCTTACGCACATAGCGTGACGGTTTTCAACAAGCATGCAGTGTGTATGACTGATAAGTTTATTGGGCATTGTATTTCCTTCCAGTTGTTACCTGAGAGAACTCGTTTTCTAAATATGATGCAGTTTATTGAGACGGGCGGCCAACCTCCTCCACTTTTGCATTTATGAACTGTATGTAACCCTTCCAATATTAAATGGTAACTTATTCCTTCTTGAGTCTTCAAACCACTTTTTCTGGCATCTTAATTCAAATAAGTATACGTGATATATGAATCTGATGATGCCAGACTTCTCTGCTCATAAGTTCGGGTTACTAGCAAACAACACTCGTCACGCCTTGAAGGCAATGCATTTGAAGTGAAATTAATGGCAGCTTGCAATTGCAAACCAAGAGGTCAATTTATTAAAAAAAAAGTTGGAATTTGATCGAAAGCGATTAGTATCTACAGGTCTTCTCAAATAAGATACAACTTTTTCTTTATTTTACGTCATGAAGTTTTGATTTTATGAAATCTGCAAGCCGCTTTTATTTCCTCTACCCTCATGTTTTTGCGTTAAAACTCCTCTTTCAAAACTGAGAACAATTAAATAAGCAGAATTTTGTCGGAACCCAAATGTCAGTATTATATGTGGAACTACTTCGTTTGCTGTGAAGATTTAAAAAGCGGAAACTTCCCGTCCAACTTTCTTTCAAGGAGTTGTGTCATCCATTAAATGTGATAGATCATACTTATTCTCGAAGGAATTTCAGAAATTCATCATTACCTGCTATTAACAGGTCTACGTCGTCAAGGAATAAAATGAAAACAACGTAGAACAACATTGCAGACTTAGTAGTTGTCCGTGATATTTAATATCTGTTGAAAGTGACTGATTTCATGACATGATATTTCGGAAATTACTTAATTGTCGCGGTCAACATAAGTGCCCTTCCTAGATATCAACTTCCGAAGCAGTTTATCACCAATACATTTATTGCGGCGTATTTGTAGTGTTGGTTCTCTCGTAATGGAGATCCCTTTCAGTTGTTTTTTGACCCAATTGTACATTTCTCTGATCAAGATAAAGAGCTTATTTCGGTTAAGGTCATAGTTTCTGTTTCGAAGTCTTAGATTCTCCTATACTTTGTACTTGCTTCGTTTTTGACTGTAGTGTTAGTTCTTTCATAACGCAACATTGCTAGGACAACATTATCTACGTAAAAATGATGGATTTCATGAAAGGAATGGTGAACTGTAATTTTGAGTTCTCGTAGGCCGAAAGATTATGGTATCCATCCGTTGGCACTCTCTATGTTGTAATTTTTTCGACACTCTTGTTACGAATTTGGTTGTTTGCTTCTGTTCGAAGATCACGTCAGTTTTTCATGAGTGTTCAGTTCTGGTAATAATTCTGGGTAACACTACTATGTTCCCTATGCTCCTTCGCAGCGTTAGGATAGCACGATTACTTTCCACGGATGTAGCCGCATCTGCAATTACCGCAGAAGAACGACCTATCAAAAGAATCGGTAGAGCGCTCGAAACATACATGAGACTTTGTAAAGAACACACGTCCATGATGGCTCGAGAGAGGTACGTCGTCTTTATCAACATGTTCCATATGTAGTCAGTTACGATTTTTCTTTACTTAGGGCAGATTTTGAGCTGGGACGGCGACACTTGGCTAATATTATGAATTTGGATCCGCATACAATGACGCAAGAGGATATTGACGAGTGAATGACTCTTGGATGTTATTGTTCTTCCATGATTGGATTGAATAGTTTTATGGAACCGACTGTAAGCTGACATATGAGATTTGAAGCTTTTCATTTCTAGGGCGATCAGATATCTGTTCCCATCCAGTTTATTTGATCTAAAAGCGCGACCGGTTATGCGTCCACCTGACGAGATTCTCCCAAAGTGAGAGATTGAACTCATATTTGATTTGTTCATATCACTGAGTTTTCATTGCTGCGTACAACTTTTTCTTTTCAGATTTCGTCAGTTTTCATTTGATGAGGAGGGTCGTCCGAAAGATAGTAGATTCTACACACTTTTGCCCATTTTTTATGGGTTACTATCGGTACACCTCCTGTTCTCAAATAGGACGATTTTTTAAAATTCATTTTATGAAATATTCTTATTTAAGGATATTGGGATTAAAACCAAAACAGTGACATCTTTTTACAATGATCATTTCGGTGCTGGAAAGAAATCTCCTGAATTAGAGTCGGTGTAAGTATTCGTTCACAAACCGTGCTCATTTCAACCACTTAATACCTCCTTACGGTTAATTTATTGCGACGATTTATGGTATTGCTCTTGTTTTACGAACTAGTGGGTACTGCTTTAACAATTTTTTTTACTTTTTTTACTTTAGAAACACTAGTGGAACTCAGTGGTTTAGTCGAGAGAAGCTTGAGAAGAAACTGGGCGAAAAAATTAGTGAGGAATTGGTAGGCGTTGATGTTCCGTCTTATAATTTAGTTGGAATTTTTTGGTAAATTTCGAAAGTGTGGGATTTGATGTTTTTTATCTTCTAAGTTTGGCTTGCTTTCCAACGGTTTACCGCCTTATTGTGGCTGGGAGGTGTTCCTGGGTGTCGGGCTGCGATGTACAACGAGGGTATTCACCTCTTCTTTTCTAACCCCGGCAAGGTCTCCCAAGCTGACAAGGAATCCGGTGTTTCGATCAGGAAGCCCATCCAAAATCAAACCAGTGCCAGGATCCAGGAGTCCTGGTATGAAACTAGTCGCGTGGTGGAAAATTTCCCTCTGTTCCACAGACACGGCGACTTCCTGTAGTGGTGGCGATTTGGGGCAGACTTTGACCAGGCTGTCGGAACTCCGGGGAACCACAGTGGCTAATCCGGCAAATCTCTAGAGAATGGAAATTATGCTGGGCCTCGCATAACCAGTGAAGACCATTGAAGTATCCATGTAAGAAAGTAAATGAGGCTTGAACTCCATGACAAGATTGCAGAAATTTGTTTATAAGGTTACACTAAGGGATCCAAGTATCATACCGTGTGACTTGAAGTTCCATTGCTTTATGAGATTCCTTAGTTTAAGGTAACTATTTTCCCCATTATTTTTAGTATACTCACTTATTGATGGCTTTTGATTACCTTGTCAGTCTACCGTGTTCTGCAGTTGAAGAAAAATTTATCATGCAGTACAGGTACTATTGCTACTATGTTTTATGTTCTTCATTAATCTTTATCTTCTGTAATGTTTCCAATAATTCAAAAACTACTCGTGATTTAAGGGAACCGTTGACGGCGTTAACGAAATCAAAACTATTTGGACCAGCCATTCCTGAGGTCATTATTTGTCCTGTCACTCAGCGAAGGAGCACTTTTGTCAAGTAGTGATTAAATAATTATGTTTTAAATAATCTATCTTTTTATACTTGAGCTCTAGCAAAATGACATTGTGAGATATGCTTGGTAGTAGATTTTATGACTCGAATTCCCTAAGTTGCGTTGAAGAACGCTGTTCACTTGGTTTGAAGGTTATTGTTTCAAATTTGGAGAAAAAATTTAAGGATTTACAAATTTGTTTTACGAGCATCTGGCAGAATCGTGAACATTGTAAGAAACAGTCTAGTGCATAAGTTAATCATGCGAAGTGTTTTTCTTGCCTATTGTTGCAGAACACGCTGCAAGAACACGAATGCTGAAGTGCAGGTACTAGCTGGTGGTGTGGGTAAATTCGATATCAATGGTCAAGATCTACATGATTTTCGTCATCTTATTGCCAGGTGGAGTGCATTTTAAAGGCCCGAATACTTTTGTATTATCGGTTGATTGGCGTGAGGTTGTCCATAAATTATTCCTCTCACAACATTGTTTCCATGGATTTTGCCGTACTTACGGCTTGGAAAGGTTGTACTAACATACAGTTTTTTTGACATTTTTTTTCATAATACCAAGTTTTTGACCACATAGTGAACAGCGTTGTATATACACCAACTGTTTTGGTTATACGCCTCGTACTTTAGTGGGACACACACTTATAGAGTCCATGAGCAAGCGTATGATACTCATATCATGAAGAAATTAAGCCGCAGTAGAAATACAACCACAATGATGCCGAAGTATGAGCAATACTCGGAACTTCGGATGGACTTCAAGCCCTCGATTACTTTTTCGAGGGCTCACATGCTATCTTTCACACCAGGGAAGGCTCTAGCTTTGTCGTTCTTTCAGCTAGTCAGTCTTTTACTTTACCAGTGCTGTAAGCAACCACACGTCAAAGGGGATGCTGTTGTGAGCAAAAATCGGCGTTGAGACAGTGATGTAGTATGTAGAAGTTAGAAGTTGGTAAGACGCTTTCATTTTGGTTGCAGATTCACCTTAGCTGGGTTCAATTCGGTCTTGTGTTCCCCGGATCATTCTCATTGGCAGGTAATTTCTGGTATCTCCGATAGATTAATAAGTTGGTTGAGAGGAAGACAAAGCAAGGTCCTTAGTTGTAGTGGCGCATAGCACGTGAGCCCCCGAAGAAATAATCGTGGGTTTGAAGTCCAGCTAAGGTTGTTTTTCGCATAGTAGCCTGCCATAAAAAAAAGATTAGGCAGTAAATAGAAATCGAGACGTAGTGATAAAGTATATAATGACAATTTCTGCATTAGAGAAGTGGTGCACTACTAGCAATACCGTTCAGTACGAGCAATAGGCTAGTTGAATTCCGTCCTGTGCTACAGATCTTTCATCTGTCCCGATTAGGACACAAACTAGTCTGGAATATTCTGGGTTTCTCTAATTCACAAGAGCTGCAGACTACTAATGAAGGCATAGGAGAACGGCTATCTCTGGAGTGAAGGAAGAATCGTCTGGAATAACATACAGCAACATTGGAAAAATCACTGAAAGTCCTCAAGCAGCAGTCGAAAGCATACGCAAAATTCTAGAACCTGCGTAGAATATGTGATATGTTTTTGAGGAAACAAATCAAGAACTGATAATTGAATTAATGTAGTGTAATGCAATCAATACAGTCAGTCAATTAGTCAATAATTGACCAAATAGTCAACAGTTAATCGGTGTAATAAGCATTGTGGTCTAGACAATGTGAGATGTCGGATGGTGTAAAATAAAGTAGAAAAAAAGACTTTTGCACCTTTCTAATCCATGTTTGGTTAATTGTTTAAAAATTTACTGGTAAAGCCTTACTGTAGCGCATCGACATATTTGGTCAGATGGTCTGCATGTTTATATGGTGCGTTTCCAAGGTGAAAAACAGAGGAAATACGTTGGAACATTGTGAAATAACTATTAACTATCAAGAGCAGATGAGCTTTTTAATAAAAGGATAAAGGATAAAGAAGCTGTCAGCGTTAATCAATCCCTGACGAATGCGCCATGCGTTCGACTTCATTAAGCATCGTTGGGGGTTACTGAATGCATATCTAACCTTTAAAATGACTCGCGGTGGCCTACCGATGTATCGAGCCAGTGCTGCTATCCTTCCAGACAAGTCTGGTACCAATCTGCCGAACCCGGAGAGATGGAAGGCTTGGTGGGTCATGGGCGCGGGGACCGATCCCTTATGTGTATCGCAGAGCGTCTTCGACCACTGCGCCACACGCACGCTTACTAGCTTCTTACTAAATGCTAGTATTATTATGAGTTCAATACCGAGAATAACGAACTTATTTTTAAGTTTTTATCTCTTTCAAGGGAAAGCTTCGCTGCCCTTGTCGTGTTTACTATTTCAGTGCTCGCTAGCAATAAAGTTCCGAAGCTCAATGAGGTTTCATTGGTATTCGATATGCATTGCTGTAAGTGCATTCGTGCTTGAAAATTGTTGCCACTCCCAAGCTTAGACGCGTGTAGTTCAGTTCATAGTGAAGTTTGTTGTTTGAAATAAGCCATTGAACTCTACAAATCTTCGAACCAATAAGAGATATTACTATTCTTTGTTCACGATTAAGCTGACGTTTCGGCGGATTTCGCCTTCTTTCGAGAGGTGATAAGGTTGAAAACCATAAGACTTTCCGTTAGTGATAAGGGTGGAGAGTTTGTCGTAATTCCTCATCAGTTAGATGTGGAGATAACGAAAAAGCATCTTGAAGATGCTTCGCTTTATCGCCCATCATCTGAGGAGGAATTCAAAAGTAAATACCGAAAACTAAACCACGAATGGGCCAAAATGGCAAGGGCTGCTGGTTTGAAACCATCAGTTATCTCTCAACTTTAAGTTGCCTTACCAACATGCCCCGTCTTGTACTTACTTATAAAACTCATAAGTAAGTTTTTTTTTCCTGACGAAGGCTCTGAGGAAGACGAAGACGTCGAAACGTTAGCCGAAAATAAATATATTTATCAACCTCGTGCAAGCTTATCAAGAAAGAATACATATTGATTAGTCACACCGAGGTTTAGGGAAGGTCGGTTTCGAAATATTACTACGCTTTGTGCTGGCTGATAATACACCGACCTCTGCACGATGTGCGCAATGATGTATGTCCGGAAGAAATACAAGTTGTTACAACCGGACATTGTCATTATATATCCACCATCAGCATCGTGTATAAAAGGGTATCACTGAGTGAGGATTCCTCATTCGAGAAGATGGCTCGCTGAGGAAGATCTGGCTCGACAGGAAGGCGAAGACGCAACGTCGAGGCGAACAACAAGCATGGACCATCGACTCGGATCACCGGCTCTGAGGAAGACGAAGACGTCGAAACGTTAGCCGAAAATAAATATATTTATCAACCTCGTGCAAGCTTATCAAGAAAGAATACATATTGATTAGTCACACCGAGGTTTAGGGAAGGTCGGTTTCGAAATATTACTACGCTTTGTGCTGGCTGATAATACACCGACCTCTGCACGATGTGCGCAATGATGTATGTCCGGAAGAAATACAAGTTGTTACAACCGGACATTGTCATTATATATCCACCATCAGCATCGTGTATAAAAGNCTCCGCAATGCAAGCCATATTCGAACTCCTTACACAACACGAAGGAGAAATAAACATGTATGGCTTCAGGATAGAGCACCTGATGGCACTCTTAAAAGAATGCTTGAGCTGCTCAATCTTCAGATGGTCTGGAAAGTACTACGCTCAAATAAGAGGGTTGGCAATGGGACAACGACTGGCTCCAAGCCTTGCCATTGCATTTATGTCTAAGGTGGAAGCACCGGTGACTGATCTCGGGCCGCTACTCTACTGTAGGTATGTAGACGACTGCTTTGTCCTTTGCTCAACACAAGAGGAAATGGACAAATGCTTCGAATTGTTAAACGCACAGTCAGAGTATATCAAGTTCACCCGAGAAAAGCCGAAAGAAAAATGGCTTCCATTTTTGAACGTACAAATTCACCTATCAGAAAATGGCTACATTACAAAGTGGTACCGAAAGCCAAGTAGTAAAAATATCTTGGTTCATTACCTCTCCTCTCACCCCTCTCACACGAAAAGGGCGTTTATAGGAAACATGTTTCGAACAGCAACCAACGTGTGCACGGGAAGAGAGCAGAGAGAGGAGTCCCGGAACTTGGCACGGCAAATAGTCGTTTCTAATGGCTACGAAACTGTAGCTCAGAATAGGTGTAGAGGAAATCGTAGGCCTCCAAACAACATCTCTTGCGATAGAAGGGTCCCGTTTATCCTACCCTTCATCTCAAATGATATAAGTACAGCTATAAAACGCTGCTTAAGAAGGGCGGGTTTAGAGAATTCGGTACGCGTAGTTGAAATACCACCGAGTAATCTTAAGCGCCAGCTAGTTCGTAACCGCCTATATGACCGTCTATGTGCAACTCAAAATTGCATAATTTGCCCCAGTGGTAGAGACGGTGATTGCATGAGCCCGGGTATAGTTTATCTGATCTCCTGTATGACGTGCGGAGACGAATACATTGGCGAATCGGGTAGACCCCTCTGTGTCCGCATGAAAGAACACCTAGCCGGCAAAAATAGACCAAATACCCCGCTAGGCACGCATAGGACCCAGAGACATAACGGGGACGACTTCGAAGTATGTGTCACGATCCTCGCACGCGAATCAAGAACACAGGCGCGAAAAACTCTCGAGGCACTCTGGATTAATTCCAGAAATCCGAAAATGAACCGCAGAGAGGAATGCCTCATTATCACGCGTGATATAGGGCAGTATATAAAACTGCTTTTCTGATGTGAGGGTCACATTATACTTCCACGTGATTTCTGTGCTTGATCAAGAAAATCACTTGATCAATGCCGAGGTTAATAGAAAGTCGGTCGTGGCAATAAGAGATATTTTTTCGCCATAGCCATATTAGCGTTAGGTGTTTTACGAGAATATACTTCATTTTCAGTTCTTGTAGCCTTAATTTTCGAACAAATTTGGTTTCAAAATAACATTTTTGGGCAACATTTGAAGCCTTTTCTATAAGACTATCAAGTCATTAGGTTTGGAAATGTTCTAGTTCCCAAGAAATTATCGGCGGTTGTTGAAGTTTTGAAGTGAATGGGATGACTCTAGTTTCGTCATACTTTTTAAGCTAAGTTAAGGCGACTGTCCTAACTCGATGAATTGTCAATCTCTTTGTAGATATGAATGCACCCACTTGTTTATTTGCTGATATCTACATGCTTCTCAATGTCAATATCCAGTGTCTGAATTTTTTTCCTTTGCTTAACCTAGCACATATGAAATTTGAGTTTTTCGGTGTTTGTAGTTTTGAGTTTCAAACCACTCTTTTCCAATCATCTGAAATTATGGAAGTCCCATCAGATGTCAGTTTCGTCGTCTTAAAAAATAAATACATGAAACTATGTGAATATGAATAGGCTGTTACGAATACTACTGTTTTTTAAGTCTTTGTGGGTCTTTTTTTTCATTTCGGTTAAGTCAACGTAGTGTTTTCCCAGGTTGGAGCTAAACGCCGAGATGCTAGGCTTAAGCTGTTTATGTTTTCTATTTGGGAAATAAACTCAGTTCTTGCAAATATTTTACGGAGAATTCCAAAATAATCACACATCCACTGAAAGGATAGGACTTTACGCATGAGCACCTTGTTGTGTGGTCTTTTGTCATGAAGAGAACTTTATCTGAGATTTTTTTGAACTACTGACCAGTACAACGACGGCTAGTAAATTTGCTTAGAGTTATTACTTCTTCTATGTTACATATTATTTTTCGTAACATGATTAGATGTGGAGCGCATAGTGCAATAGAACTGTTTGAAGTAACTGCCACGACCGACTTTCTATTAACCTCGGCATTGATCAAGTAATTTTCTTCATATTTTTGTTGAGCAAACGCGAGGTGTTACAAACACAAGAAAATTACTGTTTGAAGTGTTATGATTTAAAAGGTGGTAAAACAGAGATGTTGGTCATTTTATTTTCCTTTCTTTTGTACTGTATCATTTTTCATATCCCATATCAGGGCGTAGCATTATTGATAAAATGTTATAGCTATTGCTCATCAAATTGCTAATGGCCATGATTTCTTGTATTTTTCTTTTCCCATCTTTTTTCTTCATGGCTTCGTTGAGTATTTCTTTAGTTAGCCGTAATTTCTTTTTGCTTTAAATTCCTTTTAGGAGGAATCATTGGAGATTAAGTAATTGATGCAGAGAATGGCAGATGTGGTGTGTTCTCGCCGCTAAGTAAATACTGAATCAGGTGGAAACTACGATTCTACTGCGCTGAATACTCAGCAAAATAGTGTGGGCTGAGATGACTTTTGAAAATTGTAGGTAAAGCTTCCGTAGCTTTTGTTGCACGCACTGGTTTCCCGAATGACTTGGTGTTGGGATCTCTCGACTTCACCAGCAATCCACAACATTCGTTGAGAAAGCGAGATCGTCAAGCAGCGGCAACATGAAGCGAAATGTACGGACACACCTTTGTAGGAGATTAGTGGGAGCAAAATGAATCGAGTGCAAGTAGTGATAAGTTGAGCGCAGTATATGTGGTGACGGTCCATTTAAAAAAGAAATTCGAGCGTTTAATATCCGAATAAGGAGAGTAGTTCATTATTCTTAAATATTGCTTACTGGAGTAGTCCTACTGATCACCCATCTTCATGAATAACCCAGTCCCCCAGTGTATTGGGATACAATTTATTCGCTTAATTCGCTCATGGTTTTTGTCCATGGAGGTGGGCTACTTCACGCATTATGAAGTCTGCAAGTGTCACTCCGTTATCGACAAATAGAAAGCAACTGCGGATGCGCAGGATTCGCAGTGGCTTAGCGATACCTTGTAATATATGCATGGTATCTCGTTCCATTGCGCCTCGAGGCAACCAAATCTTCTATGCTTTGAAGTCGGCAATTCGCTACCAAATTTGTCTGAGAAAGACTTTCTCCGATTCACAGAAGTAGGCGGCTGCATACGATGAACACCTGGAAGGCTTTGCTCTAGAATAAATATCCTAAGATTCCAGGGCGAATCGGATACACCTGCATACAACGAAATTTGCGAAGGAGGAGAAAGCTTCAAGCTAAAAGAATATATGATATTAATAAGTGAACAATTGTACCTACCGTGGAACTCGTGGAGCTTCTACAGTGCGTAATCGGAAATCATGTACTAAGTAATCCAACTCTTCAGAAGGCATCATTTAAAGTTTTCTGTTGTCAGGTTATCAAGTCTATGTGTTTTAGTTTTTAAAACTTGACATGTTCCTTGGGAATATGATTAATACATGAAGCCCTTGACGTCGAAATAGAATTTCCAGAACTAAAGACTTTGAAAACCTGAAAAACGTAGACTGAAAATCTCAAGTGTTGATTTCATTCTAATAGGTTGGGTTAGGCTTAGCTCCAACATTCGGAAATTTGCCGATTTATTAAAACAAAATTCAAACATATGGAATGTGTTGCTCCCCGTCTCCTTTTCTAAGTATAAAGGAGGCAATATTACACCCAGCTTAATCATGAACACAATACATTAACGCTATTTTAACTATACCCATCCATTTCACAGTGCAGCTGAGTCTTGTCAATCGTGCGAACATGGGATTTTGTTCATTTTTTTTTCGATTTTTAGTCGTTTTATTGGTTCAACCTATGAAATGAACGCTTTAACATCCAACGCACAGTTTTTGTGGCAGTCGCCTCTTCCTAAGTACTGTTTTAGTGGGGCTGTTTTGAAGTTGTCGTAATCTTCGAACACAAGTGAGATGCTTTAGGGAATTGGAAATTTAAAAGCGCTACGTCTGTCCTGTTCGGCCGGATAATTACGCATGCCCCTACAGTTGCTTGTGGGATATTAAACTTCCTTACTTGGGGTCGTTGTCAGACAAGGTTCAGAGCATTTCGGTGTTCTTGATATCACTGCAATGGCGGCTGGCGGAACTGCTCTGCAAAACGCCCAGCGTTGGTCCTGCTATTCGGTCACCATAAGTTCCAGAAGACCATGCCGTAAAAGAGAGACCTTGTCAGCTTGCGACCATGTGCATTGGGTTTCGGCTAAGCTGGCGGGCGTTATGGATAGCCATGCGTAGCGCTTGTGTTTTTATAAGCTTTCTTATTTCCGCTGTTATCATCCATAGAAGGCGTTGTCAGTATAGTTAAAGCAGCAGAGACCAACGGAAGACAATCCTTTCGGATCTGTTGTGGTCAAAGTGTGGAGCGTCCAACGAAACAGCGTTCTGCGCTCGATATCCCCTCGAGTTTAAATATTGAATAATATGTTTAAAATTGACGTCCTTTGTTATATGAGCGAAGCTGTGTACCCTGTTGCATGTTTTTCTGGCTTATTGTGTTAGGTGGTTTAGACCTAGGAAGATCTTCGGATCTCTAATCGAAGCATTTGATCAAGAACCGAACTGTTCATTCACTGATGACAACTGGTCCAAACGAAGGTGCCCTCATATCGTGACTGGTTTTGGAATTTGTTGATAATTCATTTTGATTCAGTATACTGTTTTTGCTCCGCACGTACTTTAACATAACATGTCCAACAAGGTGAAAAGCTGTTTTGACAGGAAAAAATGCTTCTCTAGAGAATATTGGCGGCCTTTATTCAATCGTAAAGAGGAAGAGATTTCTTCTATTGTTGTGGCTGAGCAGAATGCGCAGTGTCGATAGTGTCTGTCGGCGGACATGGAAGATGTTGATTTTTGCCCAAGTGGTTGTTGTTTTGTGGGCAGTGGTGGCTTGTCGTGTCTTGTGTTGGCGTAACGCATGCGACAAGTGGCGCCGCCGTTCCTGGTAGTGTCACCTGTCCTCCAACAGTGAACCTGAGCTATTCGATATGGGAGATTTTAGACGAAACAACACCCGCATATAGTATACGAGACATGCCTTAATTTTATATTTGTGTACGTAATTCGCACAGAGATACACCATGCTGTAGCAATTGGATGCAGTTTGTTGCCTTAAAAACATTGAAAAAAATTGCGGAATGAAATTTCAGGAAATCTGGAGGAATTTTTGAATTCTTCGATAATCAGTGAGGTTAAATGGTCATAGTCGTTGCATGTGAAATTGATCTTACGCCCAAGGAAGTTGCTACAATGGGAAGCTCCGGAAAATGAGAATTCCCTGCTTCTTCATCATGTCTTATAGGTTTTTTTTAAAACCTATTTCGTACATAATACGTTTCTAATGGTATGGAAATAAAACAGCCACCGAATCACGGCAACAACAACAACAAGAACTGATACCAGCCTCATTCCAGCTCAGTAAGGACAGATCATAGGAATTATATCTAGTAAAGGAAAACGGTTATGGTGTGAGTGAAAGTAAGAAGAAGTAAAAACTTGTGCAAATAAACATACGAACGCTTACGATTGTACGCGATTCTCTGAATAGTGTGTAAAACGACCTGTAGGCGATTCACCAAAAATAGGAAGTCTCACATTGACACGTTACGATATCACTTATGGGCTATGGTTTTTTGTCAGTACGTTGCTTATGAGGAATTTTCATACATATTTCTAAAATTTGAGCCTCAGGGAAATTTGAAATTAGTTACTTTTTTCGGTTGCATGCTTAACAAGAAAATGTCATAAATACTTTTAATAGCTTGGCAGCACTAATCTTTTGGACTCGTTGATTTGCTTGGTAATATCGCCTGTGCAAATAAAAATTGTTTTGGTTGGTTAACCAACTAACACACCTTTGAGAATTGTTTGTTCGACTACAACTTAGACGTCGTACATTCAAATCAAATAAGTGAAGGTTGTTGGAATTGTTGACTTGTCCTCAGTAAGCAGTAAAGAAGAAATGACAACTATTGAATTTGTTTCTACGAAGAAGGTGCTCCTAGTAAATGCCATTCTTATAATAGCTGTTTGGAAATCCTCTTAGCGAACAACATTGGATAGTTTTCTTTCAAGATAATATTGTGCTGTTGCTACGGTTCAATGAAATTCAATTTTACGAGCTGGTCACTTTATTTATGTGTACAAAAGTAGTAAGGATTTAGATTGCAAGGCGAAAAGTAGTGGGTGGTGGGCAATAGGTTAGCGATGATGGATCACGAATGCAAAAATAGAAATTGTGTAGCGAGACATTCCTAATAATCTTGTTAACACCGTAGCCACTCTTTTTACTTATTTTTTCAATCATTATTCACCATATTCACTGTTTTTTCACCTTCGATCCTTCGTTCGAAGAAAAAGTTCTATAGCAAACATATAAGAGAAACCTACCTAATCCGTCGGTTTAATGGATGCGTTGCGATGTTGCGTATGTTCATCTTTTTTAAATATTATACCTTCCTAACGATTACGTTTTTTAGGGAAATTCTACTTGCCCCAATGCTGGTTGCTGGAGTTTTGGGACAAGTAGACGTGAAAGCGACAACTACCGGAGCCGGAGGTATCACGGCTCTTCCACGTGCTGTCCGACATGGAATAGCCCTTGGTATAGCGGCACTTTATCCGAAAGCTATGGAACCATTACGTCTTTGTGCGTTGCTTTTTCTTTTTGCCATTTAATTTTTTGATTTGATCAGTTTCATTTGCAAAATGTTTAGTACTTTGCGAAATGATACAATTTTAATGTGAAATGTGATGGAAATCAAGTCTTTCAGTTGGTCCTTCTACAAATTTGAAAAAATTGACACAGCTTAAACTAGTTGTTAAGATGGCAGAGTTACTAAAGTACTTGCTCCCCTAGTGTGGAGTAGAGATTGAAATACACCTGTTCAAATTTGATGGAAAAGAAATTGGATATTCTAAATAGTAATATTTCGAAATATCCACCGTCAACAACCTGCATAAAAGGGCATCATTGAGTGAGGATGCTTCATTCGAGGAGATGGCTCACTGAGGAAGACCTGACTCGACACGAAGGCGAAGCTACCACGTCGAGACGAATAACAAGCGTGGACCACCGACTCGGATCATTGGCTCTGAGGAAGACGAAGACGTCCAAACGTTAGCCGAAGATGAATATCATTATCAACCTCGTGTAAGCTCATCAAAGAAAAAGTACATATTCTAAATAGTGTTTGAATTTACGGATAGACGAAAAAGGAAGAAAATTACATGGCAAGAAAGGAATGTTCATTCACATTAGTTATCCAGACGATACCGATGTTTTACTCATGTTCCTTTATTAGTGGCACGTGTAGCGCAGCAGTTAGAGATGCTGTACGATGCACACGTAGTATTTGGTTCGGTTTTGCGCAGCAGAAAAACCAAGCTATTAATCCTACGAGTATCAGCAAGTAGCAATTTAGTACCAGTCTTATTAACAAGGACAAAAACAATGGCTTGATGGGTCAGTCGACTCACGCGTTTCATTATATAGGCGAAATGTGCGTTCAATAACCCCCACGATGTCTAGCAGAGTCGATTATGTGGCTCATCTATGAGGAATAGTTCAGTATCACTTTATCTTCTTTGTTTCTTTTTACCTTCATAGGTGACATTGATCCAAAGTGTTTCAAATAAAAGGTAGAGTTCGGTGGTTGTATAGAAAGCTGTTGGAAGAATTGTATTTCCATGTCCGCCTATCGCTTTATAATCGTTGTTATGAATCGTCCGTCGTCATTCCAGATCATTGGAAAGAAATGTTTCATTTATATGACCTTTGAAATTGAAGCGGATGGATGATAAGTATTGAAGTGGTAAATAGGTCGCTCTTATGAAGTTCTCTTCTATCGATGCGAGAACGCGCATATGACCTTGGGCTCCCAGTCAGCCAGCTAATCGACCTAATGCATAAAGGTTCGTAGAAAAAGAAACGGATTGTGGCACAATGGAGATTTATTTTGCGGTTATAATGTGCTGGTTGTGTAAGGGATCTGTGGATGATGAAATTCGTTCCGCATTCTATCATAATATTTTTATACTGTTTCCTTCACCGTTTTTCACCCATTTTCTTCTTCGTAGTATCTCTATTACTAACCTTTAAACCGTCACATTTTATCTTTTCTCTTTTTTATTTAAATGTAATTTTAATTGCTACTTATAAAAAATATCCGGTACTACTACTTAAGACGACTTTCTTTCCTCATTTCATAAAAAAAGTCGTCTGATTTGGCGTAAGATTTGTCTTAAGCACTAATATTGCAGCCGGATTGTTGACGTACGATCCACGAACAAAGGAGCGCAGTAAAGTGAATCAACCGGGTGCACGTGCTAAATGGATTTGGTATGTGTTTGCCGGTTTTTTTTCTTCATTCGTGTTTTCATTAGGCATTAAGATGCGGTTTTCTTCATAGTGTTACGTTCAGTAATTTTTTGTTCTGGTTCTAACTTGACTTGAGACTTAAATCAAGCAAAACGTTCCGCTAGAAGATTGCATGGCAAGTGGTTGTTAGGAATGCCGTCGCGAATACTTGTTATAACTTGATCGTTTGTGATTAATTTATTCTATTTGTAAAGGTAAAGGTTTGTTGTTTTTTGTGCGATATCCTTTTTAGGTGCTTTATTGAAATATTGTGTGCTTTTCTACTAGCACTTTCTTGAATGAGATAGAACGAAATATCTTGAGGTTCCGAGATTTGAGTAAGAATTCTGTATTTGCCTTATGCTGTATTGTCATATGATATTATAAGAGAGAAATTCTATTCATAGAGAACCTACCTGTAACCGTTTGACTTATTCTCTTACATTGCCATGTAATCAATTGATTTATTCTCTCATATTGTTCTTATCAGTTGCTTTCTTTTCTTTTTTGTTTTTCGTTCGACTCATTTATGAAAGGGCACATCGCATATTTGTGTTCTGTGCTTTTTTATGCATAGGAACATTTGCAGTCCTTTGAGTATTTCCGCATTCGTCTTCGCGGCCCTTTTTTTTTCTTTTTCATCTAAAACTAATTGGGATTGTAATAAAAATATGAGGTAACACTGCCATTAGATTGTAATAAATCATGGTATAGTCATTTATAAATTGGTTCGCATTCATCTTTGTCGTTTACGCCTCATTCTAGTCCTTGTCAATCTAACTCAATATGTTGTAGAGCTGCAATGTCCTTATTCATTTCTTGCATGTCGACGAGTGAAAATATCTGAGCCCTGAAATGAAACGAATATGCATGCCTCAACTAAGGAATTTGCTAGACTAGCAGAACTGCGTGTTTTTTTTGCTTGCATTAGAACAGAAATAAGTCGGATTTTGTTCTCTAGATCTTATTTCGTTGGCTTATTTCTCATATTTCTCAGAGACCCTTGGGTTGTGATCCGTTCATGTGGAGTCTTGAGCTTCGATTTTCTTCAATAGCCACCTCACTCAGTGTCACCTATGTGTCGGTTTTCTTTCCGAATTATTTGAGATAACGTTTATTGTTGCTGTCACGGTTGAAAAGTGAACATAAGCATAACCGTCATTTTCACTTTCCATTTCACATGCCTATCGACGTTTAGACATGTAATTGCTCGTGTAAATTCTAATTTCGTACTTATTTGCACTTGTACGTCATTTTCAATGCTTTCCTTTATTGCACTGTGATATGTGCTTAACAGAACGACATTTTTTGTCTTGCGAACTACCTGGCTTTTTTCAAAGTGATTCCGAGATAGCAAGTAACAAGTAGATATCAGCTGAAAACTAACTCTGTTACGGGAAGACTTCAGCTAAGGGTAGGTAGCAAGCACTTCAATGGTCCCCGTTCGCTTGTATTATGTTTTTGTCGTTGCAGAGAGGTGAACGACAGGGATTGAGATTCAAACTGACCTTTGTTGTATGTCAACTGATTCGTGTGGATGTTAGGTCGAACTTCTTATGCAGTACTTTTTGCAGGAAACGGCGCTAAGTGGCAGTGCCCGGCACGCGTCTGGCCTTTCGCCCCTCGCCGGAGCGGCCGTTGTTTGCGATTACCGCCGTCGGATTCGTCTACATTTGGTGAAGTTCAAGGCAAAGAAAAATAACGTCTAACGAAATCGGATCGGAATTAGTTATCTTATCATAGATGTTCATATTGGTTTATAGTTGTTAAGAATTGATTGTTGATATTGTTCGTTTCATTCGAGACGTGAAAATTCAACTGGATTGTTTTCTAAGAAAAAAGTGCGGAAGGCAGTGAAAACAGCTCGTTCCACGGTTTCCTATTCATCTGATTACAGAGAAACTAGGTAAATTCTGCGATAGCTTCACAATTCACTAACGTTTGTATCAGAGAGATATTTCAAGCATAATGTTTGTAGGCGTTGATTGGTACTTCTTTTTTTCGTCTCTCATCAGGCATTTGTAGAAAAGTAATCGCAAATCTGTTGCACATCGCTGAAGTTGTAGCAATAGAACTCGGCAAAAAAACCGTCATGAACTATGGTGGCATACTGTAATGCCCTTTACATGGCTGACAGCACATCAGTGTACGCATTACGTGCATATGGTGTTCTGTTTGAAGGTGATCATTGCTAAATGACAGCAGAACAATTAAAAAAGCCCCGTCGTTATCCAATACATATATAAATAAATGATTTCAATGACTTTGAAGTGTCGTTGGCGGGAAAACCAAAAGCCTCGGTGAATGTAGTCGTATTTTTCATTGACGCGTGCCAATCCACTGGTGTAGAAAGTCTCGTGTAGGGACGTAGCTATTCTGATTTGTGTGTAGGTTGGTTTGGTCCTAAGTGCATTTATGTAGGAAGGGCAAGAATTTAGGTCATGATACAATTCATTCAAAATAAATGACGGTCACGTGTCTGAACCGGGTTGGCTTCTATTTGGTCGCCATCAGTGGACACCATTTTAAACAGCATGATCGGCCTTTTCTTTTGCTTTCCTTCCTTTGTTTTTTCTTTTGAAGTTATCCCGAATATCGGACTATATCATGAATTCTGTGGTGGAAAGATTTTTGTCTAGTCAACCAGTCGACTTCTATCAGAATGAATGCTCCAGCAGCGATGAGCACTGACCGGATTCCACTTTTCTTCGTGAAAGGATTAAACGTTTGTAAGATATTCATATCAAGGACGCATACCTAGCGATGCGTTCATTTGAAGCGGGAAACCTCCACCGACATGTTGAATTTTTGTGTCCGTCGTCGAACGATCGCGATCTCTCCCTCTCCGTTCCATCTCACATCTCACTGTCTGTGGCCCTTCTTCGTGCCGTGTGTGGGGCGGCCCCCTATTGAACGTCGGTGGGTCGGTCGGTCGGTCGTCCGTCCGTCCGTCCGTTCGTTCGTTCGTCCTCATGGCTGCGGCGGCGGGGAGGGGCAAAGGGTTTGCGGAGTCGGAGTGGGGGCCGGCGGGGTCGGCGCTTCCTGGCACGCCCCGCCCACTTGGGCCGTGCCAGATGGCTTTGCGATGCGCTCGTGAACGGGCGCCGTCGTTGATGGAAGCGCCGCTGTTCGCCACCGCAACGGTCACCTCCACGGCAGGACTTGCCTCGGCAGGACTCCCCTCAGCAGCACCTACCTCGAATGCTCATCCGAATCCACCTCGTCACATCACTGCCACCCCTCATAGGCACCTATTCGCCGCCGCTGCCACTGCCGGCGCTGAACTTCTAGGCAACAATTGTTGGACGTCCGAAGAGACATGGCATAACGTGTATAGCTGGATTAATAACGCTCAGGTTCGAGCTTCTATTGAACAGTGCCTTATCGTAGTCGTTCATTAGAGAAATGTGTGCGTGTGTTTTTTCTTCGAAAACGACAAAACTATGCGCCCTACCAACTGTGTGGAAATGAATTCATGGAGTAATGTCTAAACGAAAAAAATTTTGCGGTTTCAGTTCATTTTTGTTTTTGGTTGCTTCAGAAACAAAAGAAAAAGGCCAGAAAGAAAGAGAAGCATGATTGTTTTGCCAACGAATCGCGAAGAATAAGGCCTCGTTCTGTTTCGTTAGAAAAGAAAGAAAGAAGCTCTCAAATGTTTGTTATCATTTAAAATAATCGTTTGCAGAGTTTCTCATGCTCACTGCAATCATTGGCAGAAATAGTTCAGTGCACTTTAGGTTTACAGAGGGGGACAGGAAAGAAAAAAAACGATGTAACACTTCGAAACACATTACCGTAATTCTCTCTGGAACATCTCATATGGGAATCCAGAATGAATACAAGTTTGATGATTGTAAAACACTGAATGTCGTAAAAGTCGTCAATAAATGATCTCCCTACGTTCTAAATATCTTAGAAGTCCTACAAAACTTTGTTCCAGGAACTAATCATTGATTTTTCCTCTTCTTAACAGCGTTCTTACTAGCTCGTTCTTTGGTCGTCTAACGTTATGTCATTCTTCCCTAATAACAGAACAGGCTTCCTTCCAACATATGAGTAAGAATTGATTATGGTCATGGTTATTTTATGTTGCATTCCTCTGTAACGGAATTTTTTTCGTACCCTTTAAACTAATTGTTTTCTAAATTGATCAATACCAGCTTAGAGATTGTTTTGTGACTTTTGCGAGAAGCAGTCAACTGTTGATTAGTGACTTCTTCATAGAAGTAACACTAAATGTGAATGAATGGATGAGAAATGGCTAGAACTGCTGTTACGTTCCTCATTGATTCCTCGTCAGTCCTGGCGCTATCATTCTTATCTCTGATTAGTTTTTAATATCTTCTCTTCTCATTTTCTATTCAGTGAGGAAACACGATTGAAGTAAAGTGTAAAGAGAATCCCTATCCAACTAAGCTTCAAATTGAATTGTATTTTTGTCGTAACAATTTTGAACTCGTTCTGTCATGTCTTCGTCTTTGGTCATTCTTCACCTCAAAAGAAGAAAAAAGTAACCAAAGAAAAAAAATGATGAAAGAGTGCTCGATTCTCATCCATCGTCGTTTCGGTTCGGTTTTTTTCCCGAACAATGTGCTGAGCGAACAAAAAAGAAACGTTCCCTCTCAAATACAACGTTTAAAGGGCGGTGGTCGGGTCGATCGATAACCAATTTTGTCACTCATAACATTTTTTTCGAAACCAATCTCTTTTCGAGTATGAATGGGAAAGTACTAAAGGATGATAAGTAACAGTTTTTCCTCATTTTTAAGTCTGATTTAAAACTTCGGCGTTCGTTTAAAATCGGCTATTATTCGCTTTTTCCTAGGAGTTGATCTCGTTCAGTACGAACCTAGTGGAAAGAAGTGTCACGAATTTTCACGTCCGTTTTTTACTCGCTCGAAATCGATTTCCTGTTCAGTACAGGCGTATCGATCGACGTAGTTCGTCCTGCAAAAAGTTCGTAGTGTTGTTTGATCATTTTTTCGCTCGTACCATGATGTTTCCTTAGATGAATGGAAAACTACTCGACAGCCGTCCGTTCAGGGTTAGATAACTTGTTTTAATCACCTTTGAATTTAAAAAAATGAAGGCGGGAAAATTTTCCGGTCTTGGACTTACTATTTAACTGATGCCTTTGGAGCACTACGTGGAGGTTTTGTCAGTGCACGAATGTGTAGTTAATTTATCATCAGCCACGAGAACATAGAAGACTTGATGATGTGCTTTTGGGTTGCGGTGATCCAGTTGCTGTCCGATGATCACAACTCGAATGAAGACAAGTAAAATCTCATCCGTTTATTTTTGTCGTGTTCAGCGCTGCGCAATGGTATCTATTTGACGGGCCACAGATCGTCTCCAACTGTGTGCTTCTCAGTGATTTGATCTTTCGCCTAATGAATGTACAGTACACAATCTCCATACATGCAAATAATTCCTTTCTTCTTGAATATGCTCATTCATAAGGTGTTAGCTGATGCAGCGCTGTAAAGGCAAGGGGTCGACCTCCAGGTTCTATCTGTGGCTCTATAACTAAAGGCCTAACTTTAACCTCTACCTCCCATTCCTAAGCTGGGTACGCGTTGAGCCACTAATTGGCTCCAAGTCCTTGACAATATCCTTTGGCAGCTCCTATGAAACACGAACATTCAACAGGTCAACTAAAAGCCAGTGAAAACGCCAAGCAAAGCTAGATAACAAAGCAAAACGAAAACGTTCAAGCTTTCTATGGAGAGTTTTTTCATCAGGCAATCTCAGATTTTTTTTCGTATCCTTGGATACTCATTTACGTTAGTGTTGCACAGCATTTGTCATCGTACTTTATTTTATTTACAGAATTGTGTCCAAAAGTAATGATTTTCTTTTTAATAGGGCATATGTGGCGCAGTGGTTGGAGGCGCCGCTGCGACACACACGTGGAATTCATCCCGCGCCCATGGCCTACCAAGCCTTCCATCCCTCCGAGGTCGGCAAATAGGTACCAGATTTGTCTGGGAGGAACATCAGTGGGCCACCGCCAGTCATTGTAAAGGCTAGATATGCATTCAATCACCTTCAACGATACTTAATGAAGTCGAATGCATGGCGCATCCCTCAAGAGTTGATCAGCGCCGAGAACTTTATCCTTTTTATAGGGCAAATGTTCACCAGAAGAAAAGTGTCTTATTGCTGTTATTTATTTTCATGGAACGATTACCGGTGGCGGTGGAACCTATGGAACGACATACAGCTGGTGAAAAGCAAACTCATGAACTCGAACATGTTACTACAAGCTTAAGAAAGGAATCATTGTCGTAAGAGAATCGTTTCTATGACTTTTAGGCGTGTTCGAGTTTCATGTAATAACCGCAGTTCTTCGTATCCGTGCAGTAATTAAATCCTTGGACTGATACTGTTGTTGATTTCGTAAATCTGCTCCACTATACATATTGCACTTTATGAAACAGTCGAATGGATTCCTCCCATTCTCCGTACAAACACGTCCACTTCACGAACTGACAATCTAAATGGGTACGCAATCTTTGATTGATGAAGTGATTACCATGTAGATCCTCGCCCAACTCCAAGCTATACGAACGATGAAGTCGTATTTCCCTCTTTTTTCATCAAATATACAAAATTCGAGGGAGAATAGTGGTGAACGGCATCGCTGAGAGGTTACGAGGAACTTCAACGAATGCAGTTCTTTACGGGAGAGGGTCCGTCTCCACAAATGGCAGGGACCTCACTGCGTTTCCTCAGGAATTTCTTGGGCGATTTTTCTCACCTTTGAAGTTACTTGATAGGTTGGCGCTCTTAGGTTATCATTACGGGCATTCGCCGAGTTTTCTAAATCGGAGGCGGAATTCGTGGTCTTATGACGATGCCTCTTCCAGGACCACCACGATTCTTAGTATACGTTTTTCCTTAGATGGGTTTCGATACGAAAGAAATCGAACTCTTCGCACAGATTTGGACAGCCACCCAGTTGGTAGACGAGTACTCTCCATAGTAGTTTGACACTCAGGAGGATAATCCGCCACCATCGATGACAAAGCGTAAGTCGTTGATGAGGAATTAATAGATTGATCAAAATAATTTCGCCTTCAAACTTTTCTGTAGACAACTGTCAACATATGAAGAATCTCGTTTCAATGAATTTTTATACGATCGTCTATATGATGTAATAAACATAAAAACACTGAAATTACATGCGCACATCTATCGTCTGACTTCTTGCCAGAGGAAAAAGCAAAGTGCAAATCGTCAATGAGTATTTGTTGCCTAAGTACAATCGGGGTTCCCTCAAAGATTTTCAAGTTTTATCAACCGTGTTGAATTCCATTGCTTAAAGCCACTGTCGTATGGTGTTCTGTATGTCAATGAATAGTGTTCATGGCTTGGTTCCAGGACCACCGTTCTTAACGATGTCGTAGTTCGAGTACACTTTTCAACACATCATTATACAATTGTTGCCGGGTGTAGCTTTATGAGTTGCTACATCCTGCGAATGCAGTGTAGCATTACAATGCCAACGATAAACTCCATACGTTCTTTTTTTCGATATAGGGACGAGTTTATTATTATTGTAACAGCCGTTTTCTTCCTAGCATAATAGCAGACAATAAGGAAATAACCTATCGACGACGAACACGTACGTACAGCTGCCGCTCGCCTCATCGTTAAAATCGTTAAAGATTAAAGAACTGCAGAGAAAAAAAAGTGCACTTAGAAGCGTCCAGAGAAAGATGCAAGGGAACGTTTTGCTAACACAAACAGAACAAAAGCAGAATCAGCAGGTAGTGAGTGAAGAGAAAAAAATACAAACAAAGTATACCTGTAGAGTATTATTTATGCGTTAACATTCAAGACGCTCTCCTAATGATTTGTATCGTTCGTTTCATAATCTCCACTAAAACGTGCATAAAAGGAATAGGTGAACATTTGATTCTATGATTTTCCTAGCATAAAGAGGCAAGTTCTTACAAGAGGATGAATTATGGGGTATGGAGCAGTCTGATAAGTCGCCGTTTTGTTCTATGACATAGTTGGTTCGATGTTGAACCCCAATAAACTACGCGATTTCACCATTTAAGATGCTTCTCATTGGGAAAATTGTAGCGTATTCTCATTTATCGAGAATTATTTGAGCACAGTAATGACTTGTTAGTAAATTTTTTGCTTTCTAGAAATTACCAGGACTTGTGTAGTTGTCTTCGTTTCCTTGTTCTTTTTCTCCTCATTTCCGACACTAAAAGTGCACTCAGTGAATAATATGCCTATTGATCGATTGTTACCAATGTGTGGCAACATGATGAACACTCATTTCCGATGAGTCAGAACTTTAAACAAGAGGGAATTTGCTGACAACGAACACTAATTCTTTTGCAGTGTGAGTTAAAGAAGTCTCCTTTTTGTTAGTTTCTCCAATTTTTTGATGCTTTCTTTGTTGAGTTCTGTTGTTTTCAATAAAAGAAGACAGGTAAAATTATGCAAAATAATGGGGAAAAACCGACTGATGCAGTAGTTTTTTTTATTTTGAGTTCTTTCGATTTGGTAAGTAAGCTTCGGCTTCAAAATGAAAGATCAGTAGTTTCAAAACTGTGCAAGGAAATACAAAATGATTACAAACGATTACAGTTTTGAAGAAGAGGGTTCGCTATTGACCCACATAAAGAGAGTGTGAGAGGAGGATTCAAGAGTAAAGCTCTGGGCTTTGATCAATCCCTGAGGGATGCGCCATGCATTCGACTTCATTAAGCATCGTTTTGAGGTGATTTAATGCATATCTGGCCTTTAATTTGCAGGCCACGGAGGGATGGAAGACTTAGTTGGCCATAGGCGCGGGGATCGATTCCACGCGTGTGGCGCAGGGCGCCTTCGACCACTGCGCCACGCGCGCCCTTTTCAAGAGTATATTTATGGAAAATAAAAGCTTCATGGTTCGATTTATAAAAGATGAAGTATTGAGAAAAAGATATAGGACGTGTATAAAAAATAGTGAACCGAAGAAAATTCACTTCGTTTAAGCTACAATTATCGCAGAAAGTTCAAGGTTATCATGATTTTTGCCGCTCCTTTACTTATTCAATTGTATTTTATAGTATTTCAGAGTTTCAACGACTCCGAAGGTGACAGCGTTCGTTCGTCGACGTCGTCGCATTTGCAGTCGAGTCCAAAGCAGTCGACCGCATGGCCACTGGACGACTCATCCCAGCTGTACGACACGTCCCTGTTCGAATCCGGTCATCTGTCGAGCGTCGTACAGGATCGAAAGAATTTCGATGTCTGCTTCGATCGTCCGGCAATTCGTCAACCGACACCTCCGTCGACCTCAAACAAACCATCAACCGAATACAATCTGATACATGAACTTTTAAAGCTAAACATCCACCAGCCGACTATCGGTACTGATTGGTGTAACTCTGAGACCACCACTAGTGGTGGGCGTTGTGATACAGGTGTCGCTGCCTATCGTCCAACACCAATTCAGAGGCCACATATGACTCAGATAGACTCGTGGACTGCTCCACTGGCTGAGGATGATGTGTTCTCACAGATGAGTAGCAACGATATGAGCTATTTTCTACCACGACTTAGTCAACAAGTACAAAGAGAGGCTGCATTGCGACGTAACAACGCCGTACTCGAATCGCATGCGCGACTGGAGGAATGTTGTGAAGAGTATCGTCAGCTTGAGAAAGAGCGAAAGCAAACCGAAGCTGAACTGGCCAGACACAATCTTGGCAAGAAGATCAGGTAAGCATGCGAGATCGATCTATTCGTTGCTGTTCTTCTGAATTAGCGCTCAAAGTCCACTGATCGGTTTAATGAATCTTTTTTATCAGAAACTTTATTTCTAGTTCGTCCAATGGTCTTCCAATTCCACGCCTTCCTACGGCACCGTCGCGTGTTGATCGGCTTATAGTTGATTTCTTCCGTGAACATGCTCGAATCACCACTCTACTGTCAAAAATGGAACAACTTCGTGGCGCTCCACTACCCAGTCCTGTTCATCAAGCACTCAAAGGTTCTGCTGAACTTGTTAAGTCGCTTAAGACAGCAATATTGTAAAAAATTTGTTTAAAGAGGAGGAGGAAGTGCGCAGATAAAAAGTGTGTTAGGAAGACTACTCAAAGATAGGTATGAGAGGTATCTGGTCTATAGCGCCGACGAGGTCATTTTCTATTGAGTTCCTGATGATGAGCTCATTAGCAAAAATTACAAGGGCATTTGAGCACCCAGACGTGAATTCTATGTTTCAGTTGAAAGTTTAGCTCTTTACAAGGGATAATTATTTCTCTTCCTAAGTAATATTGGATTCTGTAGGTATCAAATATTATTTTACTGTAAAAAATGGTTAATACATATATGAAATTTCAGAACTACTTGACGCCGTCACCGTCTTGCAACATTGTAGACATCATGAGCGCACAGCAATACTACAACAACTTCGTGGCGAAGCTGTGAGATATGACGAAGAAAAAGGTGCAAAAACTTACTACTACATTTCTATAGCAAATATGAGCATGATGAGAATGACTGCATAATCAAACTCTTAGGCAAATGTTAAGGTCAAACTAATCAGGACAACTCTCAAGTGCGACGAAATTTGCATTGTTTTTGCAGTTGTTACATCTACTGTAAAGAACAATTAGAGTTATTAGAAATATGACACATTAAAAAGGAAAAACATGGAACTTCTGTAAGGTAAAAAGCGACACAGTATGGAACGTTCACTCGGACGTGATTGGTCGACGGAAGTGGTTACCCTTGACTGGCCACTGTGATTGGTTAACCCAAATACAGTGGTCAAAGCAGATAAAAAGTGAAAAATCTTTGTTAAAAATCAAAATTCAGACAATTTTCACGTTTTTACTAGCTGGACAATGTTTTTATGGCAGTGATCGATAGAACCAGCTGACAGACAGGCGAAACGAAGGGCCCGCATGGTGTGGTGGTGAACGCGTTACTACTCGGAAAGAACAATAGCGCGTTCGTTCACCACTGCAGACACCTGCGGTCCGGAGTTTTGCAAATATCACAACATCATTGTAGCTGTTTCACAAAATCCAGACAGGTTACCATCTATCCAATAACATAACACTATGCTTACTTACTTGATACTTGAATGGTCCGTCCACACTAGTTGTGCGGGCTCCAGCATAATCACCGTTTTTCGGAGATTTGCTGGTTAAGCCATTGTGGTCCCTGGAATCCTGAGGACTGCCTGGCCAAAGTCTGCTCCAGGTCGTCACTACGACAGGCAGTCCTTGTGGATCAGAGGAAGATTTACCACCATGCGACTTTGATACGAAGACGGTGGTGGATCCTGATATTGGTTTACTCTTAGCTAGGCTTCATGATGGAAACCCGGACACCTTCTCAGCTTGGGAGACCCTGCCAGGGGGACGAGTCCCCCCGCTGTGCATTGCAGTCCGACACCCAGTAACACCTCCCAGCCACGATGAGGAGATAAACCGTTGGGAGGTCATAAGACTATATAAAAATTGAAAAGGTGTTTTTGCTGACTGTCATTTTTCTCGCCAACTTTGCACAAAATCGCTAATACTTGCAGAAACTGCCAGCCTCACACAAGCGCTGATCGCCGTACGACGAGCAGCATGCCGTGCACGAGCCGTGAACTGGTGCTCGTTGGTCTGGACCCTTGGTCCGGAAGACGTCGTCCAGAAGTCGCAAGTGGAACGACTCGTCGCCTCGGACTTCAGCGTTGGTCCGCCACCGATCCGACCACGCCCGCTTAAGAACTAAGTATCCTTCTATGCACTGAAAATTTTCCCCACATTCTTGCTCCTATCTGGTTTTCTTCTCCTCATTTTCTTTTATAGTGTTTTTCAGACACATTTGTTCCTCGTTTTTTATGTGACAATTGTTGACGTACTCGGGAAGAGTAACCCAACCGAGTGTCTTATCATTATTGTTCGTTAATCGTCTGCCTGTTATTGTATACGAAATTACTACGTGTGTACCGGCAGAGCCGTTGTTCTGGCCCATTCCTTATCTCGTTGTATATACATATGTTAAGAAGGTATTATTGCATGTTTGTGTGTGCATGTGTACGTGTGTGTGTGTGTGTATGACGTGCGCGTGCACGTGCACATATCTGTATGTGCGTATGTGTGTGTTTGTATGCTTTTACAACATTTGACAGCGCCTTATACTTGTTGAACGATGTAGATGATGAACAGCAATACGTGTACGACATGGCGATTGTCCTCGCCGTCGTCACCAATACCGTCTGTAGTTTGGCGTCGTCTGTTGCGCACGTCTTCTTCTCACCATCAGATTCTGTATAGATGTCGTGTGGCTCATTCGATTACTACTACTACTTCATAACTCTCTAGTAGTCTGCCTAGCCATTGTAGTGATCAACCGCCGTGACCATCAACACCGGTGTAGATCTTACGTAGTAACTTCTCCGGTCCCGGTTTAGTATATTCAGAATCTTAGTTTATATAATTACATCCAGAACACCGTTCCTTGTAACTTCTTTGTTACTACTAACACTATTATTACTACTATTATTAATATTACTATTACTTGAAACCATTATATTTTCTATGGAAGCATTTAGCAAAACAATAAACAGTTATAATAAGTATGGTTGTCCGACATAGTTCGATTAGAGCACACTTTTGTAATCTAGAAGTTTCTAAAATGAACTAGAGAATTATTCTCTGCATAGTTTTCGGAAGAGTAGTTTAAATATTCCGGAGAACTTGAGTTAATGGCTTTGTTCGTCGTTTGTGTTTTCATTTTCACTGTTGTGGAAACATCCATGGTAAAATAAAGAGTCAAAAATAAAATCAAATAGAATTGCTAAAATCACAAAAAAGCTTACTGTCATTAAATACATTTCTGTAGCGTCTGCTAAGGAATTTCATTTATTCGACGAATATCAACATCTCTTAAACTTAAGTCATTTTAGAGAAATCATATAAAAAATCAGTGTCAATGCTGTTCATTCGCATTAATCGATGACTATTTTAGATTTCGGGGACAGCATCTGTGAAGTACAACCACGATGATACTGAGATATTTGCAGGACTCAGACCCCAGATCAGATCCCAACTCGTGACTACACTTGCCAGGAGCTCATGTGTTCCATGCATGCATGCAGTGTAGTCACGAGTTCGAATCTGGTCTGGAGTCTGAGTCCTGCAAATATCTCAGTATCATCGTGGTTGTACTGCACAGATTTTGTCAATCAATCAATCATGCAAAATCTGTCTTGAAGAAAGAAAGAAGTTCTTTCTTCTGATCATTCTGGAAGGTTCTGGTAAACAGTAAATAAAGGATAAAGCTCTCGGCGTTGATCAATCACAGAGGAATGCCCCATGCCTTTGTCTCCATTCCTAGAGTCGTCACAGGTGGCTGAATGCATATCTGGCCTTTACAATTACTTGCGGTATCCTAACGATGTATTGAATCAGTGCTGGTATCCTCCCAGACCAGTCTGGTACCAATTTGCCGATCCCAGAGTGATGAAGGGCTTGGTAGGCCTGCGGCGCCGAGATCGATCCCATATGTATTGCAGGGAGACTCCAACCACTGCGCTGCACGCGCCCCCGTTGAACAGTAGATGTTAGAAAGTTGTTATCGTCGAATTACAGACACCATTTGTATATCAACTCAATGAATATTCTACCTTAACTCTATGCCTTACATAGTGACTCTCAAGCTCGTTACTAAGGTAGATAAAGAAGAACTAGTGGATTACATTATATGCAAATCCACATGTATGCGAGACAGCTCTTCTTTTTTTTGATGAGCGAAAGACTTCATTTTCCTACGAAAATTTGTTCCAAAAAACAATCTGGTTAAGAACCTTCTGAACATCTCGCCTCGTCGGTTTTCGGTACCATTTTTCATCGAAGTGGTAAAGAATTGATGCTACACTTTATAGTTCATATTTGAATACTTGGATACTTAGATGGCCCGTCCTCATTGGTTGTGCGGACCCCAGCATATTCTCCATTTTTCGGAGTTTTGCTGGTTTAGCCATTTTGGGGTGGGGGCGGAGAGATGAATCCTCCGCTATACATCGCAGACCGACACTCAGGAACACTTTCCAGCCACGATGAGGCGGTAAACCGTTATCCGGTACCGAAGGAATTCCTTACTGGTAATCAAAATATGATATCTTTAATGGAATAAACAAGAATCGATTAAAATCAGATACACTAAACATCCAAAAATATGTCTTTGTTTTATCGGTTTAATTACAAAACTATGTGGCATATGAAACAACGACAGTATGTATGGTTATTTCATAGTCCCAGACGATACGGAAATCTCAGTCCGAGTTTTCTAGGGACAACTTGCACCATCAGCGTTTACGCAATACCTCATCAGATCACTTCCTCCTCATGGGTTCGATCCGGCCTGAGGCCGAAGTTTTGCAGATATGTCATCCTCATAGTGGTTGTATTTCACATCATACCGTGCTGTGAAAAATAGTAATAGGCACAAAACAAGAAGTAGCTTCGTGAAATCGCCACTATTTTTAGACGGATAACAGTTGTCGTGTACGTATTCGCACAGACTGTAAATTATTTGGCGCAAGGAAAGCATCTCCAGATTTTCAAACGCACAGCGCTTTTTATTTTCTTGAAAGACGACTGGCGTTCTTCCACTTTTCATTCGCTGATTTTCTGAGCCTCGCAGTGAACTGACTTTCTTTATCCGGTTCTAAAACAGTTGACAAACATTTGCCTAGTTGCGAACTATTCCAGATGATTCTTGTGGAGGTTGCAATCTTTGGAGCTATTTTTTTTTATTAAAGTGAAAGAATTCCAAAGTCGATAGTGTTTGTGGATTTTTATTTGCCTTTTATGGTTGGAAATGTAGCAATTTGTGTTTTCGTTGTCAGCACATTGCGTCGACACGGCTTCGAATAGGGTTCCTTTTTGTTATGCTGTCGTGTTAAGATCTCCCCATCACAGTATTGTCATTTATTGCCTTTTCTGGATAAATTGTCTTTAGATCCTACCATCCTTATTACCTAATTAGTCCATTATCGCAATGAATCACATGGGTTAATGCATTTTTCACTTTACTGGAATTCTTCTGGTACGGCAAGCTTTTCCATGGAATCCTGCTTAATCTGAACATCACCATGTTGTCATAACTAGCAGCATTAGCGAATTTCCGACCCGGTTTGCAACTTCGGCACTAAATTTCTCCCAGAGTGACGATGATTTCTGGCGTTGGTTCTTCCCTATTTTGGCCTTCAGTGGAAATTTCTGACTTCTTTTTAACTTGATTCTACCTGTTAGTGGAGAAAACAACTGTTTTACGTCAGAGTTTCACACCCAATAGTACCTTGTAGCTCAGGTGATATAATAGAGCACTGGAGAGTGATTCCTATTGTCTTGTTAGAAACTTTCAAGTCGGTTGTACGTAATTCATAAGTCATGTTTTAATTGTCAGCTTAACGATCTTATATCTAATAAGATTTAGTATCCCATTTTTTAGCTTTAAGGGACTAATGTCACTTCATGATACGACAGAACAAGGAACGCTTCATACAGAAGAAGTTTCGTAGCTTTCCACCACAGTCACGTTTTTGAACAGTGATTGTTATTGCTAACCCAGATATCGAAACTGGCATCCAAATGGTTTCAATGATTGAGCTAATACGAGATTTGTGTTCAAAACTTTGATTGAGCTAACGTGTCGGCTCCTTCGCCTTCTTCAGAGCCGAGCTGAGCTGAGTCGATGGTCGACAGCTCGTCGTCGTCGCGACGTGTGTTCTTGGTTAAATCGAATCGAATCCAATAGAGGGAGCACCGCTCAAATGGGGAACTTCACTCCGCGGTGCTCTGTTATGCAGAACAGAATAATGCATCCTGTAGGAGTTGTATTTCATTTCTAGGACATAACGTGAAATAATCTTAAAAGCCGGTTTCAACTACACCTCAGGAGAAAAAGTCAAAAATTTTCCGTTTTATCCGCCAAAAACCGTCTTGCCGGTACAAAAACGGACCGCAGGGTGAAGCTCATCATTGGGGAAGTGCTCCGTGTACTAGATTCGATTCTATTCAATCCGACCAAGAAATTTGCCTCGCAACAACGACCACTTTGGGACCATCGACCCGGGTCAATGTGGTTGTGGGGAAGACGAAGACATCGGGATTTTAGCCGTATAGAAGTTTTTTATGCCAACTTCATGTCAGCTCAATCGTATAGAACGTCATTTGGGTATCAGGGATACTAAAGTGGATCGCTTTTTATCAGTGTTAATAAAGTGAAGGACTTACGCAAATTCTTCTTTCTGAAGCGTTAGTTGTGCTATCGTATCATGAAGGGGCTGTAAACTGGTTAAGGTGAAGATGAAACATGACTTTAAAAAAACTTTAGCCAGATAAAAATTTTTCCTAGCATCCCGGTGTCAGTTAAACATAAAAAATTATGCATCATTCTTGCCGAGGTTAAATGATAGGCAATTTTTAAGGCAATATAGACTCAAAGCATATTAATCAGACCGTTAAGACCTCATGACGCATCAGTCGGTGCTTGTTTTGCTTCCTACACTTTCTATCAACATTAAGTGTGGAGGTAAGGACTACAAAGATGAGTAACTCTAGGTAGAAAAACCTCACATAATCAACACATTTTTGCAATGCATATAGAACTTTGTGTTCTGTGGCTGTGGTTTGGTAGGGTAAAGAAAAGGGTGTAAAACGTGTTCGTGATTAATCTGTCCCTTAGGAATACGCTATTTACTGAACTGCATGAAACATTTTAAAGGAATTGAATGTATGTTTAACCCATTCGGTGATTTGCGTGATCCAACCAGTGTGTCAAGTCCGTGTTTTAACCCTTTCGGATAAATGGAATACCAACTCGACGATCTCGAAGTGGTAGGAATTTTGGTCAAATTTGGGGCTAGGATCGGACTAATAACCATGTGCATCACAGGGTTCCTCTAACTACTGCGTTATACGTGACATCAGTCGTGCAGAAGTGTAGAAGTAAATATGGTAGTTGTTGTCGTTATTTGTTGGTGAAGTTATATTATTTTCCGTTCACTGACTTCGTTATTACAGATGACGTTTGCCGGTGATTTACTTCCGTATTTGTCGTTCTCGGCGATTTGTTCAACCATCGGTCTTTTCCTTTGTGGTGTCCAAATCTGTTCGAGAATTCGAGAGCGCGGTGGAACTGAGGGAACTGGATCGGCCCCGTTCCTCATCGCATTCATTTCATGTGCTTTCTGGTTGCAGTACGGTGTACTGAAACAGGATAGAGTGGTGATTTTCGTGAATGTTGTTGGACTTATGCTACAAGGATGTTATTTGACCTATTATTATTGGATGACGAGACATTCTGTGAGTTGTTTGAACTGTATTTGTACATTTGTATTTACTACGCTTTAGACGTAAATTGAGAAGCAGAACAAAATGTATTCATAGGAGTATAGATATAAATGTATAAGTAATTCTTCCAACGGTTTACCGCCTCATCGTGGTTATGAGATGTTCCTGGGTGTTGGGTTTTCATGTACAGCGAGGCGACTCATCGCTCCAGCAGAGTCTCGCAAGTTGAGCAGGAGTCCGGCGTTTCCATCAGCAAGCCCAGCTAAGACTAAACCAATACCAGGATCTGCCACTGTCGTAGTATCAAACTACTTTCATGGTGGCAAATCGCCGTGTGATCCGCAAGGATTTCAACTACCTATGGTGGTGACGAGCTCGGGCAGAATTTGACTAAGCTGACCTCGGCACTCCAGAGAACTACAACTGCTAGGCCAGCAGTAATCCTAGGAATGGAATCCATGTTAGGGCTCGCACAACCAGTGGGGACGTGCCATCCAAGTATCTATGATGCATAAGTAATAGTAGATTTTAATTGACAACTGTGAACTGCTCCGTGTTCGATAAACAAGTTCGTTGATCAAAATTAGAATCTGCACATGTTTACTAACAAAGTGCGTCTGTTCTGCAAGCGCGGAATTCCTGTTCTGGATTGATGAATTCTTCATGGCATTTTCATCAACAACTTGGTCTTTGAACATTTTGTGAACGAATAATTTTTGACGTATTTAAAAGGGTGGTATTCGATTCCCGGTAACTATGTTGAATGAAGACAATTATCTCAATTCATTCATGTATTTCACTGTTCCTGGAGTGAGGTTTTTTGCATGTCGTAGGCTAACAGAATTTGTCGATATGTATCACTCTCAGAAGTCGCTGTTGTTGGTGCATTTTACCGTTTGCCCGAGTATCTGTTTTAATGGTTTGAAATGAATTGAAGAAGTTATAATGATGATTCTATATTTGGACGATTTTAAAGTCACCATAGTCTTCCTTTGGCTTTAATTCGATCTTGGAAACTCTTCAGAAAAGGTTGCATCAGAAGCAGGAAGACAACTACCCTCGATATCACTGGGTATCGTATCGGGTAAACTTCCCACAGTACACCACGATATTGTCGAGAAATCAGACTTTGTGTAGGAGCTCAGGATAAACTTCATGAAAATGTTTTCTTTGTTGACCGTAGAATTTACGTGGACGATAACTTTCAGTCTTCCATTGTGTCAAATGACGAACAAGTGTGGGACGGTTAAACTTGACATCTAATTCCTGTTGAGTATTTTTAAAAGGTGAACTTCGAGTTCCTTTTTTGAGTAATCATTGTAAAATGCTAAAGAGGTCCTGTAATCAACTCCATCATCAGGAATCATATCTTCAGTAGGAAGTTTTTTGTACAGTTTGTTAGGAAACGCTTTGCTGACCCACACTTAATGAACTTCGAGTTGTTACGGCTGTTCTATGTCCAAAGTTGAACTCGTGGAAGAAAACGACATGGTTTTTTACATTTAGGAGTTTCATTTCAACGAATTTAAAATCCGTTACCTTAGGACGGCTTCCAACCAGCGATTATTCCGTTGATGAGTTATTGCTGGTAACACTGATAGAGTAAAAACATAACTCGGAAAGAACAGCAATTGCCTCGGTTGGTGTGGTGGATAGCACGTGAGCAGCCAGTTAGGGTATTCGTGGATTGGAAGGCCTCGTGAGGCTCTGAGTTTTGGTGATCATATCTCAGCATCACTGTGGTTCTATTTCTCATTCTACCTTGCCATGAAAAAGGAATAGGGATTAAACAAAAAAGTTTATGTAGGAGATTTATAGGGATAAATAACCTTTACAGTGTTATATAGCAACTATATAAGCATGCCTCATAATGTCTTCCTCAGCACTTACCGAAGCGGAAAGTTCGCGGTTTCTATCTGGACGTTTTAGCCATAGCGACTACGCGTTTGCCAGAATCGATGGGAATAAAGGGCATTGTTATGAAAATGCGATGCACTTTGTGTCCTTTAGCGATCAGAGCTCATAAAGCACTTTTACCGTGCCGGAGACTGGTGATGACTCTGGTGATTCATATATGACTCATATGTTTATACAGTCAGAAGTTAGTGAGTTTATCGCTGGTTTGAAAAATCGATTGTATAGGTAGTTTTGTCGAAGAACGTCGGCAATATTCTTCATTTAAACCATCTTTATTTACTTAAACCTTGCGTTTTAACTAAAATCACTCCCTTCAATTTCTGGTTAACAATTTTGACCCTTGATTTTCAGTGTGTCGCTTTTTATAGCGATAATATCGTCAGATGTGAAATACGATTAACGCGATCTTAGAGGTGCTGGCTTGCACTGTTGCTGCAATAATGGAAAGAAGGGGAACAGTTATTCAATGTCACCTAACATTCTGTCTTTACTGTATAGGTAGTGCACAGTAATGCTGGAGGGTTAAAAAAAAACGCGACATATGGAGTGGTCTCAGTCCTTTGCGTCGTGATGAAACTTCAAAAGTTGAATAAATTCGTTAAAGTCTGGAGGAAGAAGAATTTTAGATTGTAGGTTTTTTCAATTTAATGAACGTAAAATGTGTGCTGCTACAAGATGGACGTGATTTCTACAGAGGAATTGTGTTGACCAGTCTGTTACTAGGTCAGTAATACATAGCAGTAGTTCGGTATCAGGAGGATGGTACTGGTCGCACAGCATGCAGAACGAATGCGGGAATCTATGTATGAGATTATGTGCTTTGTTGGATTCTTCGTAATTTTGGAGGTGATAGCTTATCGACAGACAAGGTGTAATGTTTATGATCATTGTATTCGATGTGCTATTCTGCTGACTTGATTATGGCGTGTCTTTTTCATGATCGGTTTGCAAAGTGTATCAAAGGTAATGTTGTTTGGAAAAAATGACCGTGAAACTCTGTTAAGGAAGCACTAGGGTATCAGTTTCTACTAGTGATTGCTGTGCATTTGTATTATAATTTAGAAAATATGTCAGGTTACTTTCATCAAACGTCGTTGGATACTATCGTTTTTGAAGATCGTTGGACCTTCTATTCTTTGCCTAAAATCCTATTGATCACATCGATTGATCTGGTACCCGGAAATGCTATGAGTGGAAATTCCCACGACCGACTTTTTATTAACCTCGGCACTGATCAAGTAGTTCTCGATATTCTTGTTGAGCAAACATGAGATGTTACTTTATTCTTTATTCCGTTAAAGCTGACATTTCGGCGGGTTTCGCCTTCTTCAGAGCCTGGAAAGGTATATTAATAGGCAATTTATTAAGCTGTGAGTGGAGTTTTCTTCATAATTTTGCAGTAAATCAATAACCTGCATTGTCGTAGACTGGATCTGTTCTCAGTAGGGACATTCGCAAAACGTGCCAAAATTAAAAATTATGGAGTTATCTGGTTCTTTTAATAGCATTTTGGAGCCTGTCGAAGTCTGCAATCTTTTGTAGCTTGAAGGTATAAATATTCCCTTGAATTAGTTCTCTACGTTGTACTATTTGTTGGCGGTTTTGGTAAAAATCTCAGCATCAAACATCGAAATGTGGAAAATTAACAAGCTTGGGAAAGGAGTTGATTTTCTTCGCGCTATCCTATTTTTTCATGTGATCAAATGAAATTGGTAAAATCACTTATGAAATTGTGATTGAGGAATCTGTGCTAGATGTCAGAGAGCTTTCTGTCGTTGAAAAAACCATCAATTGCAGAAGATCCTGAAGAAAGTGATCATTTGCGAACTTCTTGCAATCGGACTGATGTTATATTTGGTGAACTATGCAGGATTGAAGGACAGCGGACGGGATACTCTGGGTGTCATTTGTATTATTCTTAACATTGCCAGCATCGGAGCACCGTTATTTCAAATTGGAGAGGTGAGCCATTCAATGAGACCTTGAGTTCAAAACGAATGTCTGACTCATTTGCTCCGCCATGTTATATAGCGCTATCGCTCATTCAGTTGACCTTCAGTAAAAGTCGCAGCCACCACCTGGAAACCATTTGAAACGTACCAAATAGGTACCAACGAGGTCACCATATTTAATGGTTTTTGTCGAGAGCTTCTCGTCCGGATGTATGAAACGGGATCGCACAAATACGTCCAACTAATATTTTGCCAGGTTTAAGTAACATTCTTTTTGGAATGACCTAAATGTCACACAGTTACACAATTCTTTCATAGCCACTCCTAGAACCGTTCCACTGATTTCTGACGGAACAAAGAGAGCTGACATATAAGATATGATTTTTGGCACATTTGTGTTAGTCGATAACTATAAATGAGCCTATAAATCATGGACATTCTAGGTTATTCGTACAAAAAACTCCGAAACCCTGCCGCTACCATTATGTCTGGCGTGCTTTGCCGTTAGTTTACAGTGGTTACTGTACGGTATTCTGGTGAACGACTTTGTCATACAGGTGCATCTTTAATATACAGAAAATCACCGGAAGAACAGGGAAAAAACGACACATGAAATGACGAGAGTGTGGCGCACATTCAGGTACCGAATTACATCGCGACATTTCTGTCGATCATACAGTTGTCACTGTTCATCATTTATCCAAGAAGACCTACTTTCGTACAAATGAAAGACTCGATCTGATCTGTAAATAACTGTGTAAGAAAATATTGCTGTACAATCAAAGCGTGCTTTTTCCTCTTCACTTACTTTATCATCGTTACACGAATTAATGCCATTAAATCGACACAATTAAGCGAGAGGCGATCGCCGAAAAACCTCAGATGATGAAACATTGTCGGGGAATTTACGAGTGAACATCATTTGCATTGATGAGAGTTTGGTTACATCCTGTCCATTTCGAATTGTGTTGGTTCAACAATGGTTCTGACAGTAGCTGACGCTTGGCTCTGTTTTTGTTTTCTCACGCCAATACCGAGAAAGCGACGTTGAAACTACAAAGGAGAGATAAGCAAACGATAGTCCTTGTTAAAATTATGATTTCATCTTACTGTCGTGAAAAATGTAGCATGTATAAGGAAAAGAAAAAATACAGATGGAAGCCAGATTTTCCCTTAGATTTCGAATCATACACCTTTTTGCTTTTGCAACTAGTGGTTCGACACATCCAAATAGTTAGTGATCTTTTACGTGACTTAACGACGACAACGTACCTCAACATTGACTTCTCTGTTAGGACAAGCTAGTCTTTTCCTTAGTGAGGTGTTGTCCGTCCTTCTTAATTCTTCAGTATTAGGCCTCATATTCAATGCATTGCTTTTTTGTCCACATAAGAAATCATTACTGACTACATGACTACATGTAGGCCGTGTCTCAGAATTATTTTGCACAACCACGTTTTCGACTCTGAACTCATCCTAGAAAGACAGCAATGCGGAGCGCCAAACACAGTACACAGAAACAACTAGGTAGTTCTTACAATTTCCATCTTTTCACCATCGCTTTGCTGCTCGTTTGTAGTCGGTTGTGTAGCCGGTAGTGATTGTTGAGAAACAGACTGGCTTTGTAAGTCGTTCGGATGACTGTTGTTTGCGCTAAAAACCAAACGTTAACACGTTTACAGAGATAAGACCATAAAATTTCCCACAATAAAACAGTTATTAAAAGGCCTGAAAATATTTGGAAGTGAAAAGGGCATCGTAAATAAACATTCTAAAACAATATTTTCGACACCTACTGTTATTTAACCTTGGCAGTAATAATCAATACCTTCGTGGATTGTTGAGCTAACACGATGTTGATCTAGATGTTTATTTGGTCATCGTTTCAGGTCTTCGTCTTCATCAGAGCCGATGATCTGAGTTGATGGTCCACACTCGTTCGTCTTCTCGACGTCGCGCCTTAGTCGTCGTTCCGAATTGGATCTTCTGTGGGCTATCGAATTGGATCATCGGCTCTTATGCCGGGAAAGACTTCGGAACGTTAGATGAATGAACACCTTCATCAATTTTGTGTTAGCTTAACAATCTAAGAAAGGTAAACATTGCAACATCAATCCACTTGGGGATGAATTATTAAGAGGGTGAACTCGACTTTTTTTCCGAGAGAAAATAGAAACATTGCAATGAGACAAGAACAGTAACAAACTTGCCATTGGCTAGATTGAAACATTGCATTTTGTTCGTTGTAAGACAATATCGGGCTTGCAAGTTTCGAAGTAACAGTATATAGACTTGACTAGAGAACCGAAAAAGAAATATCTCCCTATTCCTTCAATGAAACACAAATCTGCCTTTGGACTGATGCTAGAGATCCATCATCGGAGATATCATCGCCTTCAACAGTCGATATGATGAATTCTGATGAATAACCAGAATCGTCCTCTAGTGCGACAATGAGCGGCCTAAACCGTCAGTCCATTACAAAAACAATGAGATAACAAGAACAGCAGTAGAAGAATGTACCTTCCGGGCCTGCCAAAGAACAGACTAACATCGCATAAGTGTAGACGTGCAAATGTGATGATAGCCAGAAAATACAATATGTGTCCAAATAAGATACTATCATCGGAATTTCTTAAAGTATTATGCTTTACAAAGTACCTTGAACTCCTTCATACAAAGACTTATTTCTGTATGCCTTCGTACAACGAATTTCTTGAAAATTGTCTTCTGCAGTGTTATCTCCGTTCTACAAGCGGAAGCATCGTAGAGACCTTTGAGAAAACAGTTACATAATTAGTAACAAGTGTCAAATATTATTGGAAACTTCGAACTGCGCAAAGTCTCCTTTCTTCCCAACAAAGATTGAAATGCATCGATTAAATAGATTTAAAGCACAATGGCAAAGTCTTAAGAAACTCTACTTTCTTAGTAAAATATTTTAGGAAGTGGTAGATATTCTGTTCAGCTAAAGTTATCGTTACCAAAAAAGGCTCGTTTCCAACAGTGATTGTTTCCTATGTACTTAAACATAAACTGCTCAGATATTTTTTAAAAACGATGGCAATCATTTTGATAAAGGATAAACTTACCTGCGTTGATCAATCCATGAAGAATGAGGTATGCATTCCACCTCACTGCTGGAGGTGACTGAATGCATATCTTTACGATTAGTCGCGGTGGCCTACCGGTGTGTCGACCCAGTGCTACTATCCCTCAGACATTTGGTAGCAATTTGCCGACTCCAGAGGGATAGAAGGCTTCGTGAGCCTGGGACGCCCGGATCGATCCCACTTCAGGGCGCCTCCGACTACTGCGCCACACGTCATATGAATAGTTTACATAATTAACGGTTATTCAGGCCTTGTTAAACACCCACTTTGAGGTAACTGATGGTAATCTCGCCACAAGTTTCTGGTGCAGAGCTGAAATAACTTTAAAAAAAGGAGGGCAAACGGTACTAACCATCCGCATACGGTATATAGTTTTGTAATATGAACTTGTCATTTTGAACACATATAATCAGTTCCTCATTTCCGTTTCTCATTTCATTCAAAAATGACGCTATTTCTCTGAAAATAACTAACAATTATGTCGTGAAGATAGCTATAACGAAGGTATTCAGAATGAAAATGGAAGTACACTTCGTTTCCTGAAATCAGTTCAAAGTGTGCTTTTCCGAAAGGTAATAAATTTACACCGACGGATAGCGCAATGGCAGTGTTGCCGGACATCATGGGCACTGTTTAAATCCCGCGACGGGCTCACCAAGTTTCCCATCCCGTCGGGGTCCGGAAATTGGTAAGGAACTTTTCTGGGGAAAATGCATTCTCCGCAATCCAATGAAAACGCTTCAGACGGATATCTCAGGAGTCCAGCGAGTAAAATTTGGATATCATGGATGCGAGGAAACGAATCGGAAGTGAGAAGTGCTGGGATCCATAGAGCTGACGTGAAGACGTATAAAATAATAAAGAAAAAATAAATCTACTCGCGTAACAAATAGTAGCCGTTAATGAGATCAAAGAAAAATGTTGTGACACGTGATGACGAAGTATTACCATTCCGAACAATAAGCTCAACGAAAAAAGCACTACTCGCACTGTGAAGAGTAGATGAGGACGGATTGGAATGTATGGTGAGGGTTTCGCCGTGAAAGTCCAAGAATATGACATTATCTGAGTCCATACTTTTACGTGGAAACCAAGACCTCATATGTACCTCCCTTCATTGATGAACTAACACGAGATTCCTAAACAAATTTTATTCAGCTGTTTCGACGTCTTCGTCATCATCAGAGCCGATGATTCGAGTCGATGGTCCACAGTTGTTGGACACCTTGATGTGGCGCCTTCGTTTCCGTAACGAGTCAGGTCTTCTTCAGAGGAGCATACCTCGAATGAGGCAATCTCACCTTGCGACGCTCTTTTATACGGGATGGTGATTGTTGACAATAGTGATTGGCCGGTGATAACAAGCTGTTTTTTCCGGACATCAACCTGTATAGAAGAGCGTCGCCGGGTGACATTGCCTCATTCGAGCTATGCTCCACTGAAGAAGACCTGACTCGTTACGAAAACGAAGGTGCCACATCAAGGTGGCCAAAAACTGTGGACCATCGATCGACTAGGATCATCGGCTCTTATGAAGACGAAGAGATCGAAATGTTAGCCGAATGAACTTTTTTGTCAACCTCATCTAAGCTTATCAATAAAAGAATCAATGGGCATAGTTACAAATGAGTTAGCAGGTGAAGATTTGTCTCACCACGTCAGTTTCTGATAGGACTTGATATACCGTATAAGAACAGCCAAAACTAAACTCGGTTCCACTGCCTAATTCAGAAAACCAAACAGAAAAAGTCCAAGAAGTCGAAACTCACGAAGCGTTAATTGTAACTATATTCTCCATATCATTTTTGTTGAATTCTGAAGCAAACGGTTTACCTCTTTCCATAATGTTAACATTGAAGGAACGGGAAACATCTGAAAGTATTTTGCTATAACGAATAAATTATAACGTCATATATACAACATAACTGGAAGATGCTGACTTTTTATTTACTTCCTTTCTACAAGTTTTCTCGGCAGCGTCGTACTATTTGTGAAACAACCACAATGATGCTGAGATATTTGCAAAACTCCGGACCGCAAGTGTCTGCGGTGGGGAACGAACGCGCTATTGTCCTTTCCGGGTAGTAACGCGTTCACCACCACACCATGCGGGTCCTTCGTTTCGCCCGTCTCTCAGCTAGTTCTATAAAGGGAAGAACAAGTAGACTGTTCGCATTGAAATGATCTTTTAGGTTCAGACAAAGATTAAGGAAGGTGGTAATTAACGGCCTTTGCTTCCAATGAGCATGTAAAATTGGAAATGCGAAAAAGTGCGTACACAGAAGAAGCAAAGTACTGGAAACAGAGGTACCATAAAAATTTTGACAGAAAAGGAACTAATTTCAACAAGCTCACCACAGGTTTGTTGGAAGTCAACGTGAAGTTCACGACCAAGGCAATCTACTCGAAGCGTGCATGAAACGAGATTCTTCTCCATAAAATAAGCACTTTTGAACAACGATAGAGCCGTCTATAGAAAAATTTTTTTTTAGGAAATCTGATAGAGAGTATGGTAACAATTTAAATCAAATTGAATTATTCAAAACTCAGAAGGAAATTTGAATACCTTCATTGCCACCCGACTGTGCACCGCCCCGATTTCTGGAACAGACTTCGTGTCATAAGTGGAGAAGAAATACTCCACGAAGAGAAAGACACCATAAGCCGACCTCGTTTTATTAAAAGCTTTTAAGCATATCTAGATGATATGAAAGAAATCTTCAATTCCATTGAAATCGTGGTCAGTTTATATCACTCACACCATCTTTTTGAGGTCGAAGGTAGAGTTCATCGCTTAGTTTACTAAGTGCTGCAATGGCGCTGGCAAACACTGAAAAAAAAGAGACAGCCGAAATCGCAATGTTAGCCTTCTGCTTACTGCCTACTATAATTTTTCACGGTAGGGCATTATGTGAAATATAACCTCTATCAAGCTGAGATATCTGCAAAACTTGGACACCAGGCCAGATCGAAACCACTATTAACCTTTCCGTGGGCTCGCATGTTACACACTGCACCATGAAGGCTATTGTTTTGCTTTCCAGTGCCTTTTTTTCTACTTAACGGTCTCATCAGCGATCATCCGTCAACGGGATTAATCTGGGGAGTACAAATCGGCCATGAACCCGGTTAATCCAAAGGGCTCAGTGCTCGCCAGATCAATCCTGTTGACGGATGATTGCTAACTGCACCGTTAGGTAGAAAACCAGCTGAGAGAAAGGCAAAACAATGGTTCAATGGCGCAACTTGTAACACACGAGACCCCGGAAAAAGATAGCTAGCCCAAGTTTTTTCAGTCAGAACTAAAAAGGGCTGAATTTCTTTCAGTCTCACATAATCAAATTTAACCAAGCTAACACCTAGATTATTTCGAAATTTGCAAATGTCTCCCTACAAGATGCGACGCCACATTACTAGATATTCCATAGAGTTCTGAAATTTCTAAGCCATCTCAGTTACAAGTTAAGAGGACCCATATCAATGCCTATGAAAAGTACCAAATTAGAAAGAACGCTAATGTTTTGTAGAACTGCTTTTAACACAAGCTATAGTAATAATGGGATGTGATGATCACCTACCTCTGACATTTCCATGCAGTACGTAAACAGCGAAATTGGAACAAATGGTAGACACGTCATTTTTTTGAGCTTGATAGAGAGAAATATGTGATTCTTCATGATCCATTCTTCGCTCTGATTACCGGATTGTGTGTCCTGAGAGATAAGAGTTTAGCTGAATACCGATGACTTACGATTTACCGAGTAGTAATGAATTTACTAATCCAATAAACGTCCAGAAAAAGTGAGCATAACTTTATGATAAAACGATATTTCGAAATCTTTAAATAACTAAATCATCACATTTAATAGTAATGGAAATAACATTAACTGACATTTAATTGTTCTGCAACATTTCTGCAACGAATAATGGAAGTACTAAAGTACCTCGTACTATGCTCAACATGCTGACCAGGTTTCGAGTCACCTATAGCTCGTTCCCGGGTAATGAACTATTTTTAACACAGACATTTCAGTCTTTAATCACATAGAGTGAGCACGTGCAGCGCAGTGGTCGACGGCGTCTTGTAATACACACAGGATCGGTTCCCGCAGCGCAAGCCCACCAAGCCTTCCATACCTCAGCAGTCGACAGTTGGTACCAAACATGCCTGGGAGGATAGTAGCATTGGCTCGATACATCGGTAGGCTAGTGCGAATTATTGTAAAAACCAGAAATGTATTCAATCATCTCCATTGGTGCTTAATGAAAGCGAGCGAACAGCGCATCCCACAGGGATTGATCAATGTCAAGAGCTTTACTCTTTATCCTAAATTAAATATAGGAACTATAGGAAAAAAAATGTAGGAACAATGTCCACATCTTTGCTAGGTAGATACAACTTTATCTATTCTATGACGAAAGACTAATATTTTGTTACCGAGGGCTCGCTTTTCTTTCTCGTTTTCAGCGACGACGCCAAGTTTGTCGTACAAGTATATCGTAACAATTTTTTTTACGAACCCATGTTATCGAAAGACTATCGACAGCAAAATAACTTCACGTTCATAACTGTTATTTAAACAGAAGATAATAAAGGGAAACTACTAGCACTCACTTCATACAGTCAATAAATGACAGTTGTCAAGGTTAATCATTAGCCCATGGCCATAAATTTAAGCCATAACTTTGCCAGCCTGAAATCGATAATTACTATCTTTAACATATTCGTGACGAAATTGGTTTTTCGACAACAAACGATAAGTTCTCGACCATAAGAGAATTTCAGGAGTTCAGAACTCTACAGACTTACAGAAGAAATTACTGTATGCCAATAGTCGTTTGTACAGTTTTCATATACTGACTTTTAAAGCTTAAATACGTTCAGAATCAAAACTCTATCCGACAATGAAATCCAACCTTCCAAAATTTTCAGCAGAAAAGCAGCAGTTCCAAACACAAAGGATTTATTGGAAAAAACCGAGATATCACGCTGGACGAAATCCGGGTTCTTCGTTCTCTTTCATGTTCCAAATATAAGCTTTGAAACATTAAAGTGGAGAAAATATACGTCAAGGGGTACAGAAAACCATACCTTCATTATTGTAGATCAATAGGATTTTTATTCAAGAGAACTATGAGCTGACATACATATACATAGATTTGAAGTTGAAAGCGGGCATTATTCTCGTATCCTATGACTCCCATAAAGGTCAGTCGTAGTGAATGTGTTAAGGAGCTGATCTGTAACTGTTACAATATTTTCAACTACGCACTTGCCTTCTAATCACAAAAATCGCTGGAATCTGGCAAGAACTGGCAAGGTCTAGGCATCGGTCACAAAGCAAAAAACCTCTATCCGATCTAGAAGGGTTGGCGAATGCCTGTGTTGAAAACCTCGGAAAACCATAGCCCGGTTATATCAGACTTCGAGGGAAAACCAGCGCAACAGTCATTCAACGAAAACCAACACGATTTCGATCATTTCTGGATGATAGCTACGAGATACCACAATAAATGAAAGAAGTTGTGAACTTCATACGTCATTTGATTGCTCTAAGAGTTATATTGCTGCCAATCTCGGCCTTAAATCGCCGAAAAAGGAAGTTTTGGTGCAAAATTAAACCTGTGGAACGAAAAATTGTCATTGATTTTTTAGACCAACATTCCAAATAAAAATGATGAGTTATGTTCTTTCGTGATGTCTAGTCACTTCTGTAATCGAACAACTTGACAGAACGGAATTGTAAAAATAGCGAAAAACTGATCGTTAAAGCCTGAGCAGACCCACGACTCAGCTGCAAAGCTGTTTTGCTTCAGTTGCTTTTATCATTGAAAGCTTATCGGGCAAGGTGGCAAGTCTATGATAATTCCGCATACATAACTGCACTAGATATGAAAATCACCTAGATCTCCTACAATTCGGTTAACTATCAGTTTCGTTGGGCGTCACCTGTATCACCTGTCGTACTGTTGCTCCCGGGGATCAGTAAACCTTCTATGTTTCCCTGTCGCGTGCAACAGTAGCCCAGTGATTTCTGCTCGTTCAGACTCGATGAGTATAATACCTTTCCCCTAAGTTTTCGTAAAGAACTGACCATCGGGTCGGTGGTCTTCCTGCAGTGCGTTTGACATCCCGAGGAATCCACTCACTAACGGCTCTTGCCCATCGGTTGCCGTTCATACGCATCACGTGGCCGGCCCATCTTATCTTCGACTATTTGGCGTACAGAACGGCATCTTTGATTTTTGACCGTTGACGCAGATCAGAGCTTCGGATCCCATCCCTTATTTTTGTGGAACGGGGTACTCCTAGCATCGCCCTTTCGAGTGCGCGTTCGATAACGCTGAGTGACCTTCCTTCCTGCTTACGCAGCGACCAGGTTTCTGACGCATACGTTAGGGCAGGAAGTACCGTTGAGTCGAAAACGTGGGCAAGGAGTCGGGTGTTCATTGTTCTCTCCACTACATCCTCGATGATCTTTGTCCAGTCTGCTCGCTCCCTCCTGCTCAACTTTGGAGCTAAATAACTCCTTTCATAGATCAGCTAACAGCAAGTTGAACTTTTGGACGTCTTCGTTTTAATCATAACCGATGATCTGAGTCGATGGTCCACAGCTGTTCGTCTTCTTGATGTGGTGTCTTCGTCGTCGTATCGAGTCGTATCTTCTTCAGTGGGATATCGCTCAAGTGAGACAGACCAACCCAGCGATGCTCTTTTATACAAGAAGTTGATATGATTATGCGGTGGAACGATTTTGTTTTTTCCGGACAATCCAGCCTGCAGAAGTCAGTATCATCATCAGCTGGGTAGTAAACCTTCACCAACTGACTTTCTTTAACCTCGGTATGAATTAGTCAATGTATCCTCTTACTCATTCTCACGGGCTACGTCGTTCACCACGTTGATTTCCTGACCTAGACAGACGTAACCGGAGCACTCGGAAATCTTCATTCCGCTGAATGGAGCATACATAAGTAATCCGTTCCTCATGAACATCGTTTTTGTGAGATTTAGTCGAAGACCAATCTTTCCACAGGCTTTATCAAAGTCGGCAAGCATTCATTCCGTTTGGCTAATGTTTGGTGTTATAAGAACAATGTCATCAGCAAAGCGAAGATGGTCTAATTCCCGACCATTGATTTTCACTTCTATGTTGTCCCACTCTATCGTCCGTCAACGTCCAATGAGTTGAATAAGCGGATATATAATCCCTCATCTTTATTCCGATCCACAATTTCTCGGTGGGCTTATTTCACCTGAGGAAAATTAAAGACATTAAGATAACCGAGAGACTCATTTTATTTCTAAATGTTTTTGGTGACGTACTATCAGGTAGCGCGTCGGACAATGCGGTGACTTCCGGATGTATCCACGGATATCTCGTCATTTATTAATTTCCAGATGATACAATAGGCTTATTTGCTAGAGACGATAACGAACTTTTTCCTGGAATCTGGGTTAAATCTTCGGGAAGAAGTAACTGATAGATATCATCAACATGAAATCACAGGGATGCAGCCTTTCACTAGTTACAAATCTTTTAGCACAATGAGATAAATCTACTTAGCATAGTGAGACAGGTCGATACTCTGGACCAACTCTGTATCCTTCAGGTTTCCTTCCAAATGACCGCCATGAGGTCCTGTACTGAAAAACCACCGAGTGAATAACGAGATATGGTGGTGAACTACACATCGAATTTAGGAATTGCTAAAACCAAATACAAGCCTTAAAAATTTAGATCTGTTACGCTGACTCAAAGCAATCGATAAGGATAACAATGAACACAGCTGGATGCAAGATCTTTGGATCTGGACCTTTGTCCTATCATACACCTACAATAGTTCTCTAAAAGGAATATTCAGGATTTGCCAACATATCGGACTAATGAAATGTGACCATTAAAAGTTTTAAGCCATTATAAACGCTATTGAAATGAGCAAAATGCAGTCGAATTAAGAATTTCGACCAACATTGCATCAATGCACAAGTTGATGAGCTTATTGTTTATGTTGAACTCTGATGTGTACTGCCGTCAGAAAACTTTCTCTTTCTTTTGCTACTATTCCGGTTTTCTCTAGTCGCTGACATTTCGTTTGATTAATATGAGAAGCGTTAAGCCTGAAAATTAATCTGGTATGTGCCGTTCTCACTGGTTGTGCGGGTCCCAGCATAATTTCCAATTCTTCTGAGTTTTGCTGGTTTAGCCATTGTGGTTTCCTGGAGTCCCGACCTCAGCCTGGCCAAACTGTCCCTCAGGTCGTCACCACCACAGGCAGTCGCCGCCCTTGTGGATCAGAGGGGAATTTGCCACCGTGCTACTAGTTTGATACCAGGATGGTAGTGGATCCCAGTATTGGTTTACTCTTAGCTGGGCTTCCTGATGGGGACACCGGATTCCTTCTCAGCTTGGGAGACTCTGCTGGGGGATGAATCTACCCTCTGTACATCGCGGCCCGACACCCAGGAACACTTCCTAGCAACGATGAGGCAGTAGACTGTTTAGAGGAGTAACATTAGTTATTTTCTTAGAAACACAAAGTTCTGCTGTGCATTTCATCTCAGTCATTCTTTGATTGTGTTGTACCACGTAAAATGCTACTATTTCACTACCATCTGACATTCTTCTACATTACTGTTTATAATACCTCGTTTACCCTATTTAAGGGTGTTATAACGGGACACTTGTGTCACCATTCCAGAACTCGATCCATACCGAAGTGTCTAATTATATGTAAGTCAGCTTCTTCAGTTTTATTCCTGAGTGAATCAAGTATTTCCATTCAACACTCTTTGCTGATAGTATGAATTCCTAGACACGGATGGGAGAATGCATGCGGAAATGTATACAATCCGGTGGATGCATTTATAATTGTGTCCAGGTTGGTTCTTGGTAGAAGTATAGTGAACTAGCTGAAGCAGATCGTTTTCTGACACATTCATTTTATTTGTTTCTTGTAGTTACAGAGGCTTTTCTTTACAGAGACTTGTCTTAGCGCTTGTCTGTATTCTATTTGCTTCATATGTTTATTTGCTTCGTTTCACCTTTACGTTAAATAACTACCTCTGATAGGTTCCTTAGAGTTTTTGTAAGACAATTGATTTATATCCGTTTGTAGTCATAGAAAGGTCAATTTTCCATGACCTAAAGAATTAGACACGGACTTCTTCGTGTACAACTTTCCTTATTGCTTGTTCTTAGCTTCATATGATTTAAATTGTCGTAAACTGAAGAAGGAGCATTCCTTAAGTTAGTCCTTAATCTACGGTAGGTCCACGTCTCTACTAGCTTACTTTGCAATTAATTTTCTTTCTCTTTTTGTAAAATTTCCTTCTAATAATTCACCGTTTTCATGAGAAGATACGAGATTCTTATCATAGTACTTATGCGTTCACAATAGCTGTTTTGGGGGTTTCGTTAGAATTCAATTATGTAGTGAGGACAACACGTATAGGTGAATTATCTTCGTCCTCCATGTTTATGTAGTCAGTTGCTCAGGTAAAAATCTGTTCCCTACTGAATTAGGAAACGGTCCTCGAAAGGCAAATGAACAGCATTTGATCTCGCTGGATTTTTTCAGGCAGTTCGGTGGATTCCAGTACTTATCATTTTAGCAGCAATCGCGTGGGGTTACTATGCTTATGTAATAGAATTGTGCATTAGTAAGCTGTCTTTCATTATGAAGAACACTTTCTTATCTCTTGGTTGCTAATGGTTGACTGACTTTTAGAGACCCTGGAAAGTAATGTTCAGCGGGTGCTCTATTTATCGTTTTTTCATGTTCTGCTGTTGTTATTTTGTGCTTCCTATTATCGGACCATTTTCTCAAGAATAAAACCACCGCCTTCTATTGTGAGTTCCATACTTCAGTTCTACTGTTTTTCTTTCTTTTTATCTTCCATATTCTCCTGAAGGATGCTCTGCTTGCTCTTCAGTGTTTCTTTTTTAGTTCTATCCTGATAAAGACTGTCTGAATGATTTGGGTAGTTGCGAAAGAGATGAGCAGTTGAAACAAGCAGTGCTTGCTCGCTATGTGGCAATACATAGAATACCAGTTAGAACACGGGACTTCAATAAGGGTTAGTTTGTTCACTCTTTATTCACTTGTCTAGGAATGCGAGGAGTGTACTTTTAGACTGTTTTGTTGTTTTGTTACCCAGTTTTTTGTTCATGCTTTTATCCATGATAGCTTTTATTTCCATTCAGGAATACGCTATTGTCCTAAATGTAAGTGTATAAAGCCAGATCGAGCGCACCACTGTTCCATATGTGGGCAATGCATACTGTGGGACTCATTGTTGTACATAAATTCATGTCAGTTTTATTAGCTTTATCGAAATATGGTTTTTGCAGAAAATTCGACCATCATTGTCCATGGGTTAACAATTGTGTGAGCTTCTACAATTACAAGTTTTTTCTCCTTTTTTTAGGGTAAGGTTTTCCGGACTAAGTCGAGTACTGGTTTAAATTGTTCACCTCCGTCTTTATGTTTTAGATATGGCTTAATCTTTTGTTTATTTGTGTTCTTCACAAATTTACCATATTTTATACGGTTCTGGATAAAAGATTATCAGGAGCATAGTTTTAAGGTAGGATATTACAACTACTTTAGCCGTTGTTTTTGTCTCAGGCTTTCATTTATTTTACGGAGAATTTGGATCTTGCTGAAGTTATTGCAAGAGAAGTGAAACTCGATAAGATTTGTCTGAAAGAGACAACTGCAGAAAAAGAGGAAATGCTGGCATGAAGCGAGATTGCTGCTTATGAATTGGCAGAGTTATTGATCAAGGAGAGAATCAGCAGGAGAAAAGGCGCCAACCTTAATGGTTTTCTAAAATTATTGGAACATTTAGCTCGTCTAATCGATCGTTTGAAGGGAGCTTGGAGTCTAGAGCTATCCTTTGCTCAGCAACCATTATTTGGTAGCAATAAATTAGTGGGAAGCTTTAGCCATTCCACCTTTAAGGTGATATGATTATGAGTAGATTGTGAGGTGGAAGTTGCTCACAGTGGTCAAAAGGATTATCATCAGGTTGATGTAATTCTCAAACAATCTTGAAGAAAAAATTTGTATGGGAATCGCTCTTTATAGAAGAGTTGCGGTTTGGACAGAATCTGGTGAGAAAAAAATTCTCTGTGATTGCCATAAATAAAGATTTTGAGTCAACGTCGAAGTCTATCGTGTTGGAGTTCAGAAGGAACTAATCTTTCCTTGAACAAGAAAATTTAGTGTGATCTTAATACTCGGCGCCTGCCCATTCAACAGAAAGGTGATCGAATATTTGAAACCGTCTATTCTTGGGTACCTTGCCAGGGGTCAATGGCGTAGTATTCTAATAGTCTAATTCACTAGATTTTCCTCGTAGGTTCTGGTAGGTATGGAACTACCTGCGAGACTATGTGGAGTTCATGAAATCGAGACTAGGATATATCAAGTCTGCAGAATGCTCTCTGGAACAGGTTGTGTCAGTCCTGCTTTTTAGCGATATTGTTGGGCGGTGAACCTAAAAAACAATCTTCAAGAACGCATGTGTTGTGACGCTCGTACTTTTCGGCCACCACGCACATAGCTGCTGGTTTTGCCTCCACTTTTTAAGAAAAGTGATTTATTATTCTCTTTCATTTGTTGTAATGCGACTAGATTTTAATTTTGTACTTCCAGGTTAACAATTTTCATTTATTGTTTTTGGTTTTTGTTTCGGGAATGTTTGCAACTTCACTTTCATTTTTGCTTTCTTATCATCTGTTTTTGACAGCGCGGAACAGAACAACAGTTGGTGCGTCTAAACAATATGAACTTCCACACATCTACTCTTTTGGGATATATTATCTCTGAATTAATAATTAATAATCAACCATAATATTGCTGTGTATATATTATTTAGAATCTTTTCGTGCTCCAATACTCGAGGGAGGTCTTGACAAACGTGCTTTCGATCATGGAATTCGTGCTAATTATAGAGAAGTGTTTGGCTACGATCGACGATTATGGTTCTTACCAGTATTCTCCAGGTTCGTTAAATTTTTTTCATTGCTTCTTGTCAACACTATGTCACGTTTCACTGCTTAGTTTTGAGGTCCAAACTCAAGTACCTGTTTTTACAAAATGTAGATTTTCTCTTTATTTTCATCACACCTGAAGGCGCGTCATTTAACTTCTATGTTTTTCTATTTTTATTTTGAATTTCCGAGAATCCTGCACTTCAAACGAATGAAGGTATAGCAGTCACCATTAGATGTATTCCTAACGACGTGCTAATAAATCTTATCCATGTAGAAATAAATGAGAAATGAAACGAAATCATATATGGCTTTTCGGTGGAGTGTTGGTAAAGAGCTGCACGAATCCTTCTAAGGAACTGGGTATATAATTCTTTCTTATATGTGAGTCCTATGCGTCTCGTTTGGCTAGTTTTCCCTCGGATTTTTTTTTACTGTATTAATGTTTTTAAAATATGGTTTTCCTTCTCATATCTGTGTTCTTTCAAGAGAGAAGATTTTCTTGAACCTCAAACGATTCCCTTTTTTGATTTTATAAGCCCTCGTTTATAAATCCAAATTCACAACTGTTCGAGTGCTCTCTTTATTGAAAAGTTACCGGCAGAATATCACTTGGAGTTTAAATGAAACCCAGAATTACATCTATTCAAAATTTCTTGAAATGTTTAATTTTGCCATCTGTTACCCATTGAGCGGGATAAATTGTTTCGAAACGCTTCGGTTGCTGTATCACTAGCTTCCTTTTGCAAGAAATTGAAGTGCTAGACCGAAAACTCGATTTACAATAAGGAAAAAAGATAAAGTGCTTTGATCTTATTGCCCTATGATGCGCAACGCGTTTGACTACATTGGCATCATGGAATTGGGTTAATGTATATTTGATATCGTATATAAAATATTTTTTGGGACCATGTAAAACCCTCGTTTTATATTTTTCTAATCACATTTGCCGACCTGAGACAGAAGGAGGAGGACAGGGTGCGAGATCGAACCAAATACCATAGACGTCGTAGTATTTGGAAAACGAGTTTATGGTCTAAGATAGCTTCAACTTTTATGCTTGGTATGGTCATGTTTAACAGTTCCATTCCGAATTTCTCAATTACAGTTTCTTAAGCTAAGCTACACACTCTAGAGGCTATATACCTCATGCTAACCTATTTGACATGTTTTTGTTACCACCTACCTGAAGTGTTGTATAATTAATTCAGTTCAACATTTCACGAATATATTCAATTTCTTCACACAGGTGGTCTATTCGCCTTAAAGAGCTATTCCTGGACTATACCAGCTAACAAGGTAATTAGCGTAGTGTGGGACTCAGATATCTGCTGTGTAGAATAAACTGGGTTGTTTTAGTTTTCTCGAATGACAAAGCTACAATTGTTTGTTGAGCTGAACGAGGGCAAATTGTATAGCAGTTTAGAAAGAGGCTAGCACAACGGTGCTAATGCCGACCATTATGAGCACGGTATCGGTTCAACCTCGTGACGGGCTCACCAAGCCTGTCATTCTTCTGGGGTGGGGAAATTGGTACGACTTGTCTGGGAAAAGATAACACTCTTCAATACAAATGGTAACACTCTAACCCTACTGTCTGACTCTAGGGATGATCGACTCGACCACACTCAACGACGTTCAATGCGAAAGACAAATCTTGAAACAACTGCCTAACCCACATGCAAAAAGTTGGAATGCTCTCGAGGATGAGTGTTGCGAGGAAACGAATCGAACGCGAGAAGTGCTGCAATCCGCACAATAGATGTGATAAACGGACCATGTAAAATAAAAATAAAAAAGTGGATGTTTTCCACTGCGTTTATCATGGACCACTGCCACCTTTTGTTTCGTTCTTGTGGATTGCGTGTAGTAGTGGTTAGAGGTGACCTGCAATAGACGTGGGCATTGGTTCGATCCTGGCCCCAGGAAAAGCAAGGCCTCTATTCTAAGGTGTGAAAATGGGCACCAAAGGTGTTTGGGAGGACAAAAATGGACAACATTGACTCGATACATCGCTAGGCCACAAGTTACTCCTTATGCCAAATAAACATTCAATTACCTCTACGATGCTTAAAATATCTAATGCATGGCGCATATTTATGCGGAATAATCAACAATGAGCACCATATTTTATTCTTTTATGCTTCTTTTTTGTCATGCGAAGTGGTGGGAAAAGCTCTTACCGATTTAACGCAGAGTGACTGAAAAAACTGAACTGTTCTACAGAGCAGAAAAGCGTGTCGTACGTTGTAGTACATTAGCGTCTTGAAATGTTGCATAGTACGTAGATGAGGTGTGTGTGTGTGCGGCAAAAATGATAGCTATGGCTTTCAGTGGTGGAGACGGTTCAGTGTTTCGTATTCAACAATTAGATGTGTATACATCTGATGTTCGAACACATCACACAGACACCTCCATGTCACGGAGCACATTATGTTCGGCGCAAATCCGATCGTGTGACCATATATCATCCGTGCATGAGAATCAGGGAGAGGGTCAGGGGAAACGAGGGAATGCGTATTTGCCCCTGTCCACGACAACAACGACCTCGACGATCGCGAGTGTTTCAGTCTCGGAGATGGCATAGTATTCGATCGATGGGACGTCGTTCATCCAGTCACTCGATACTCACTTCTAACTGAAATTGATGCTGTTGACGAAATTCTTCTCACTGCTTCAAATAGCGAAAGTGATGATGATATTGTTTAGTTGCTCGCCGTTTCTTGTTCTTACCAGAATGATCTGACTGTGTCGTTTCTTCCGCTCATCTTTATTTCATCTGTGATCGAATGTGTCATCACTGTGATCTGTTGAGAACCGATATTGCAGCCAACACATTTCGTTGTTCCTGTTTATAAGCATAAACCGCCCATGCCTTTAGTTTATTCTTCTGAGCATAAATTGCTTGAAGTAATGACTGATGGGTTAAATTTTGTCCAGATGATTGTAATTGTTGTTTCAAGTTCACAGAGAAGTGGTATGCCGTACACATTTATTCGTATATTTTAAAACGTAAGGATTTCTTACAACGGTTGATTGTGAACTAAACATAAATGACTAGAAGAACCAGAAACCAGGGCGGCACCATTACTTAAGAGGATAACTTCTAATTTGTGATAAATCTAGTTCACATATTTATAACATAGGGTTTAAGGGACTGTAAGGAAGGAAACCGTACAAATACAGAAGCTATACATCTTGGATGACAGCAACACAATGAGTTAGTATTGGCGGGAATTTCAAAGGAAATAAGAGATGAATGATTTGACATGATTTGACAGAAATAGTTGAAAATAACAGGGATATTTTTAAAACTTCTAGTTCTGCTATATCAAATACATTTGTCATTATGAGTATATAAACAGGTGCGTTATGAAGTAGATAACTTCTGATAAAATAATAAGTTTTCAGACAGGAATAATTGTTTGACCATAAGTCTGACTTAAACAGATGAAATGAACAAACTTAAAATGAATTCGCTTTGGGAAGAAATACGTCCTCACCCAGCTTATTTGGAAAACATTGGGTTTGTTTTTCTTTTTTTTTTCTTGTTTCAAAGTAGTGCTGATGGTTCCCATATCTGGCAAGTAATATTTGACACGAAAACTGATTAGCACGTATTGACAGCTGTTACGAAGCCTTGTCGTTCGAGAATACGAAGCCTTTTTTCGACGGCGTTTTTATAACGAGACAGTACGTTGCGGTCTTGATCGCTGTGCACTTGTTCGGATAACGTGTGCAGCATCATGTAAGCTGTTTGGTACCTAAAACGTAACACATGAGAAATCACAACAGAAAAGTACAGATACAGGAAGTGAGGAAACAGAAACGTCAGCACTCTCTTAAGATGTCAAACTGCAAGGAATATTACGAATCCGTTATTTGTTGTTATTTGCATTAATTAAAAAAACCATTGTTAAAATGTCAAGGAGACAATAGACGACGAAAAAAGGTGATAAAGATGTTCACATGAGACGATGTCGCTCATAGTTACGAACTTTTCTGTGCCCTGGGGCTGTCATAAAATACTGCATTGACCAACCTTTGACTGCATAATTGTGGGTTCCCAAATAACTCGTCCAGTGCAGCTGTCTGACACAATTCAATTGCATGCTTGTACATTATTCGCTCCGCCGAAATAACAGCCATTGCAGGATCTTGTCCAGGTAGCCCAAGAGAAGCCAATTCCTGTGACCTTACCTGAATAGAAATCCTTGGCAAAACAATGATTATAACAGATTTGGAACCAACTTGTTAAAGAAGTAGCGTTCAAAATAGCGGTACTATCTCTAGTCGGGCTGAGCCTTCATTAGTAAAACATTCCAAATGTTTTCAAATCAGTTAAGTTCAAAACATGTGTTGTGAGACAAAAGCCACAATTTGTTTTAAAGTGGATATGAGAACAGATCAGTAAATGGAGTACAAAACCAAAGCAGCTCCGTTTCAAAGAAAGACAAGCAACAGTCGTGGCGGTACTCACCAAGCATTGATGATACTTGTCATTAAGTACATTGAGAACATTCTGGACTGCTGGTGACGGATGAAGTATGCGGCTCGCTACATTTCTTTGCGCCAAGAGTAATGCCGAAGACAACATATGCAAAGCTCGTACATATACCACTAGTTGTTCCGCTCGCCTAAATGCGGACGATGGCTCAGTCTGAAATGCGTAACTTTTCCATTATATACATGCATGCGAAGGATACTGAGACACCTACTTTTCTATTAGTCATCGCAGCAATGAGGGGATTTTCTTTCTGCTCAGCAACTTGGACAAGCGTATCCACCAGTTCCACGACAAATCTCAGCTTGGCCAGAATCTTAAACATGTAGGTTTTAAAAAGAAGGCAATCGCTTCAATTAACTTATTTAAAAGGTCAGTAAAATCGGTTACTATTTATAGGTTGTGGTTAAGGATTTGCTACATATTACGTAAATCCGATCAAAAGTCAACAACCAATTGGCTAGAATTAGCAATGTCATCGGTTAAAAGTTGCTTTCAACAAGTAATCCCATACTGAGTCCAGCAGAATTCGACAGCGTTCCCTTAGGCACACCCGCACCATTTCCCCCATAGTAGAAGGCATCTAACCACTACAGGGTATAAAAATGATGCTGTAGGTTCGTTGCTATTATAAGAAAAACAAGAAATGTGTACATGGATCGAAAATCTCATTAACAAATAACATGTTAATGGACCATAACAGCACACCTGTTTATGTTCCTCCTCCATAACTGTTTCTTGCTCAAGTGCTCCAGGCGATACATCGTCACCATCCTCACCTTTGTCCCGATCTCCAAACGGTACTGATGTACGTGGTAGGTTCTGCACAAATAAACAAAGATGAGATTACAATGTGTAACTTGTCATTTATTATATAAAATCACTACGATTGTATTTCACATAAAAGTCATTATTTAATACTTGTAATAATCACTGCAACGAACAGAACTCACTCCCAGTATTGCCGGGGCGTTTGCAGACGATGGATGTGATGGTGTTAATGAGTCAGACTGATCAACGACGTCCACTGAAAACTCACTCGCATCCTCGCCAGAAATACAACTCTCCATTGCTTCTGATTTTAAGGAATCTGAAGGCAGACAGGCACAAAATAAGGCAGTAATTTTGGTGAGATTGTCGATTCTTTTTGGTTCAACGAACACTGCATTCCATTTCAGACTCAAAATTATACCAACTTATTTAAAAAATTCCACTCTACCTCCACGCCCTGCGCTTCCAAATGGTAATTTGAGTGAACGATGCATTGTATCGTCGTCATCATCACTTATTTCACTGGAATTTACCGTGCCATTAATCAAGTATTACAATTCATTACTGAAAAACTACTCTATCAATAAATGGAGGTAGAGAAATACTCTCACTCACAGTTGACTCGGTACAGCCGGTTCGATACGAGCCACTGGTGGCGACGCAGACAGAAATTTAGCGTTGTCAAGTGACGGAACGCCTTTCGTTTCACGCCCATGCTGTGGATTCACTTCTGCGGTCCCAACACCAACTTTGGATTCAAGCTGATCTAAAAAATTTAAAGCTATAGAATTGAAGTTAAGATTCCGCCCAATTTTTTGCTGAATTAAAACTGCATGAGGACCAAAACTATACTCTAACCAGTTACTATCGTAATCACAGCGATGACATAAACAGTTTAGAATTTACGTCATATAATTTGAGTAAACCTCCGTGTATGATATAATCTGCACTTTTAGTTCAATCTAATTTATGAACAAAAGCCACATAGAAGTCTACCTGCTTCAGAAAGCTTCTCTAGAACAGGAGTCGGCGAAGATTCTTCGACAGATTTCCGTTGACGATTTCGCTCTGCTAAGGATCGACGCAGAGCCGCACCTCTCACAATGAATTGTGCTTAACAACGTATGTAAAGAATGCGTTTACTTTATTGCCTAAAATCCACAATTTAAATTCTCTTGTTGTAAGTCAAAGTTAGTTGTTCAAACATTTTTTACTCGACGCTTGGAAGATATCGATTCCATTAAACGCCAGTTTTTGAGGAAACCAGGAAGCCATTAATCTTACAACAAGAACACCAAACAGTTACACTATGCCAAAGTTCAAAACCAGACGATTCTACACAAAATATTCGAGTCCAGAGAAAATAGCTGTCAAAAAAACTTGGCAATTCGGTGGATCGACAGTAATTGACTAATCGCTAACTTGGAGGCAAAGTCATGTTCTCCACTGTTGGAATGGATGCAGTTTCACCGCCTTGGCATGAAGTGGTCCGCTTCAGCACGGAATTTCCTCGCACTAACGACGACGGAATTGAAGAATTTTCCTCATTTTCACTATCTTTATTTCCATGTCGCCGTTCCTAAATTTATATAGGAATTCGTTTAAATTGTAGAGCTTATGCGAGGTTGGCAAAGAGATTTGAATGACGTTTCGACGACTTCGTCTTCTTCAGAGCCGATGATCCGAGTAAACAGAGGAGATATGTATTTCAATAATATATTAATACAATAATAAAAACATAATAATCAATATGATAATAGAACTATATGATATGCATAGATATTGATTGAGTAATCATTTTTACCACTGAACAAAAAGAACTACCTCAATTTTAGTAAATGCATTCCGTTGGCTGGGTACTGGTACTGCCTTCACGGGCGCAGTTGGCATTTGTGAGGAAAATGTGTGCACTTGGACCTATAACAACAATTTACAGTTCAATTTCAAAAACAAATCGTACAAAGTTCTCGAATCTGCAATTAAGTCATTATTTTTCAAAAAATTTCGAGTCTAAAAAAACTGTTTCAAAGTAAACCGTGAGTAATTTAAGAGTAGATTAGAGTAGCAAATTTAATGCACATAGGAGAACTCAATTCTATTACGTAAGTGGTTTTATTAGAAATCATATTTAAAAGCATGGAGATACCTGCTTCACTGGACTGTTCTCGTTCCGACCACTTGACGCATGTTGTTGATGACCAGAAAGAGGAGGTAGGAATGTAAAATCGTTACTTTCATGCATTGCTTGAGCAGCTCTACGTACTGCTGGAGATTCGGATATCTGCTGATAAACCACGTTTGGAGAACGTCAGTGAAGAATTAGTGATGGAATATTACAGAATAACGCGATGCTTCATTAGGTCTTAAGTTACCTTCATTTTCATAGCCTCACTCAGTTGAACATTACTGTTGTCTGGGATTAAAACATCACGAAAAAATGAAATTCGCGCCTATTTTCGAGTGATGTATTATTCGAATTGGGAATAACGGATGTTGTCTTTAGAGCCTAACAAAATGAAAAGAAACGTTATGGGCCCATCAGGATATTTCTTAGCAAACTTAGCGTTAAACATTTTAAAAGATCAGGTAACAATGACAAATTGGCAGACTATGCAGTAAACAGTGATTGCCCAAATTTTAGACACCTTTGAGACCTAACCACTTTGGCTATAAAAAAAACTTTGACAGATATAGAAGCAACCTTCACTGTTCGTCGGGAGGGTTGTGGGCTATCTAGTCGTGAACGTGTTGGCAATGGTGAAGTTGATGACGATGGTGGTGGAACAACACGGCGTACAACCATGGGTGAAGCGGAGTCAAGTATCCGCTTTGATGGACTTGCAGCTGGAGCATCATGAAGAAACGGATGGTTGAAGAACTCGTCTAAAGCCAATCAATAACTCTCAACACGATAATCAATCAAATGACATGAGAATTGCTATTACGAACAACTGCTTTGAAACTCTCTCCTCACCGAAAGTTATTCGATCTTTAGCGTTCCTTTTCAACAGACGAAGAAGAAGATCTCTTAACGACGCAGAACAGTAATCGGGAATGTTCGGCTTTAAGTCACGATTCTTCTCGTAGTACGCCTTCAGTTGTGGAGGGTTCTGCGCCTGTACAATAAAGCCAAATTACTTGAACAAAAGTAAAAAAAAAGCTATGCACTTCCTAGTGTCCTTCACACAAAGATTTTCAAATTTCAGGATGAAAATAAGAGCAAAAGAAATAGATGAAATCCCCGAACAAACTTGAAATGGTGCTTTTCCGGTTAAACACTGAAAAAGTATTGTCCCTATCGACCATAAGTCAGCTTTGGCATCATATTGTAAAGACATAATAACCTGAAAACAATAAATAGAAGATCTGGAAGCCAACATAACATGCTACCGCTCACCTCAGGAGCCATGTACATTGGAGACCCGCACAAAGTTGCAGCCATAACACCTTCAGAAAGAAATCTTGCAAAACCAAAATCGGCTAGTTTAATAATTAAATCTGTCGCTGGCGGATTCGAGTGACGAGTGGGATTACACAATAAAATATTCTGCGGTTTGAGATCACGATGAACAATTCCCTCCCTATTGATTGCTTCCAGTGCACGGGCTGAAAAATGCTTTATACGCTAAGGCTAATGTAGAGTAAAACAACCTCTGACATTAAGAGTGTTGCACTCTTGCAGAAATTTTATGGTGTTATAATTTCAACCTTTTTAGAAGATCTACTTTGTCCATCCAATTTATTAATTATTGCAAAGCATAATATTAGACGGCAAATTTTTAAAAACTCTACAAATCTCAGTCACTTGCATACTTGGATGGCCCGTTTTCACTGGTTCTGCGGACCTCAGCTTAATTTCCACTTTGTCGGAGTTTTGCTGGTTTAGTCATTGTATTTCTCTGGAGTCTAGAGGTCAGCCTGGCCAAAGTCTGCTCCAGTCGTCACCACCACATGCAGTCGACACCTTTGTGGATTAGCTGATTGCCACTATGCGACTAGTTGGATACCAGGACGGTGGTGGATCCCGGTATTGGCTTACTCTTAACTGGGTTTACTGACGGAAACCCCGGACTCCGCAGATTTGGGAGGCCCTGCCGGAGGGATGAATTTCACGCTGTATATCGCAACCCGACACCCAGGAACACCTCCCAGCCACGATGAGGAGGTAAACTGTTGGGAGACAGATACTAGATAGTAGAGATATTAAAACCTTCAAAATAAACATTATGTAGTGTGAGCCTAAATCGAAACTGCACTATCCTGAGAAAAAATCGAACAAAAATCCCTGTAGCTCACCGATTTGTACCACAAAATGATGAATAGTGTCCTCTTGCAGTGTGGTTTTTTGACTAAGATAATCAGCTAAGTCACCTCCATTACAATATTCCATAACCAAATAAACATGTGTGGCTGTTTCTGTACATTTAAGCAACGCTACTAGATTATTGTGCTGTAGTCCACTTAAAGTCTGAAATAGAACTTTTTTAAAAAAGCAACACAGATTTTATAACGTTTTCGGTACATTTGCAAAGATATATACAGAGATAAGGAAAAAGTGAACAGAACACACCTTTAATATTTTTATTTCCTTTGTGAGCAAATTCTTGGATTTTGCTATATTTTTTTTTGCAATTGCTTTAATCGCTACCGGAATATCAGGCTTCTGAAAATGTACACATTTATGCCATAAGATCTATAACTTAAAGGTCAAACCTATCACTCACAGAAGAGAGCGTGTCTTAAGATTAACCAGTCCATGCCCAGGCTCATTCCATGTCCTTTTATTTTACTAATTGTAATAGTTATCAAATAAATCTACTTTAACAGGATTTCAAAAGAAAGGCTAGTAAATACTAATCAGAAGATCACTACGACGTAAAGAACACAGCTCATACACAAAACAAAGCAAAAGAAATTTCCATTAGAATTTATTTTTATTTTGGCATTAAACACTATCACATTGATTTTCTGAAACCTGAGAAATTGTTACAATTTTCCTCATGTGGGCTCATGTTTCACTGTGTATCATATTGTGTAATTCTGAGCTCTTGTAAGCTTAGCCACACACTGCTACCTAGCTATGCCGTTGCTGTTCCGGCAACCATTTGCGACCGTACAATAACTAGATCATTTATGGATCTGAGAACTTGAGAGGCTTATAAAAGAAAGCTCGTCCAATTGTTTTCATAAAGTATCGGACTCATTCTTAATTAATTTAAACATTAACGGCAAGCACATTCGTTGACAACGAAACGGTCTTCTAGGAGAACATACTGGTTTGATTGCTTCGCTGTTCCAAACACGGATTTCGACGAAAGTGATAAAAGAATAAAAAGATAAAACATTCAGTTTCGATCAACTCGGAAGTACGCACCATGTATTGGACATCATCAAGCATCGCAACAGGAGATTGAATGCATATCTGGCTCATATACTGACTTGCGGTGGCATACCTCTTGAGGTCTGCCAACATTCCAAACTTTGTGCTTTTGTTCTCCCAAACAAGCTAGTGTTTTTACACTCACAGCTAACTTTGGTACCAATCTCTGCTACCCCAAATGGATAAAACGCCTGGTGGAACAGGCACAGGGTTGAGTCTACGAATGGCCTTGCAAAATAACTCTAACGACGGCGCCACACTAGCACCGAAAGTAAAGTTCTAAAAAACGTTTTTTGGGCTTAATTATAACGTATTTTTTCTGCACGTGCGTTGAAATAAATGTGTACTCGCGAATTTGTTAAGGAACACACTTTCGAGAAGAATCGTTGGAATCAAAGGCGTTTCTGGTAGGAACTATGTGGCTAAAAGATGGAACAAATATTCAGGTATAACTCCTGACAGTGATGTAAATGCAACTGTAAAGTATTCTCTACAAATTTTACGAAGTTCTTGGAGCGAAACACTGTCTAGCCCAGGGAAACCAGAATTGCACCCATTTACCAGCCACAGAAGGAACAAGTACGAAATCGTAGAACCACACCAGTTTCATATTAGTTCAACTTACATCTGAGTACCGTCCTTTGTATACGATTGCAAACGCTCCATGACCAATCACATCTTTCGTACTGTACTCAAAGCCATCAAATTTTTCCGTCATTATGCGTGAAAATAGGCATTTACGACATCAACCTAAAAACGAACAGCGCCTGAGAAAAGAATAAACTAATTCTCACGTAATGTACGAGAATACGTAATGCACAGCAAATCATATTTACAGCAGTAACAGAACGATGTGAACAATTTGTTGAATAAATAGAAAAGTAGAAATCAACAAGATCTCAAAACCACCTTTCAATTTTGACAGCTACTCTATACTATTCCTCTCAATGGTTTAGCGCCTCCTGTGGCTGGGAGGTATTCCAGGGTGTCGGGCTGCGATGTACAGCGGTGGGGTTCGTCTCTCCAGCAGGGCCTCCCAAACTGAGGAGTCCAGTGTTTCTCTAAGAAAGCCCAGCTAAGAGTAAACCATATCAATACTACTACACCACCATCCTGATATCAAACTAGCTGCATGGTGGCAAATCCTCTATGCTGCACATGGACAGCGACTGCTTGTGGCGGTGACGACTTGGAGCACATTTTGGTCAAACTGACCTCGGGACTCCAAGGAATCACAATTGCTAAATCAGCAAAATTCCGAAAAAATTGGAAACTGCGCTGGGGTCCGCACAACCAGTGGAGACGGGCTATCTAAGTATCCAAGTAAGTATGTACTATAAGTAGCAAAACTAACATGAAATAAATTAAACTGTTATGTGTTTCTCCCCAAAAGTGATGGAAAGAACCTAAAACAACCCTCTTTTCTGTTTTTAAATCTACGATGACAAAAAGCCGGAAAAACTGTCGATACAGAAAAACGCTCAGATATGAAAGAAGAGTAACAAGCCTTAACAACAGTGAAAATCTACAACAAACAGCAATCAGACAACTTAAAAGCTCCATTCACCTACTTTTTTCTTGATAAAGGTAAAATGACTTTATTAACAGCACTTAAGTGCCACCATCTCCCCCATGTTTTGAAAATGTGGACACTTGAGCTCATAATTCCTTGGTGGAGCAGGAAGTGGACAACTACGAAAAAGCATTAATCTTTACGGACACATTGCCAAACGAATTGGATGACTTAACCGGTTTACGGGAGGAAGCCGAGTGAGGGAAAAACTCATAACCGACGTTTCAAGTTGATAGTTTAGACCCATAACTGTCGGTCCATAAATGCTACCAAAGGAATCTATCTTACGTCTAGTATGGGACCACAGTAATTTCTAGAAAAACCCTAAGTCCCAAGTGGTCCACTAAACTGAAGGTTTTGGAGAGGTGAAAAGGTCGCACAAAGTTATATGCGTATATATAGAGTGAGAACGATCGAAAATGGTTGACTGATTTACATCAGCGATGTAAAATTGAATGGGTCAGATTCAATGGCCCCACTTATTTCTTTTGAATCTCCAAACAATCAACAATCTAGATTTCCTGTAAATAAAACTTAAATCTAGAAGTACTAGTTAGTAGGAAAGTATAGAAAGTAAGCAGTACAGAGTTGCATACAAGTATGAAAAACAATTTCGACGGATTATTAAAACAGAAAAGGCACGTATGGCGCAGTGGTCGGAGGCGCCCTGCTGTATACATTTAGGATCGAATCCTGCGCCCCTGGCCCACCAAGCCCTCCATCCCTCCGAGGTAGGCAAATTGGTACCAGACCTGTCTAGGAGAATAGCAGCACTAACTCGACACATCCGTAGGCCACTGAGACTCATTGTAAAGCCCAGACATGCATTCAATCACCTCTAACAATGCTGAATGCAGTTGAATGCATGAAGCATCCCTTGCTTTATACTTTTAAAGAGTTTTTCTTAAAAGACAGCACTCAAAATAAACTAGTATGAGCGGAAATGCGCACGGAAGTGCCCTCTACTGACGATGACCCTACGGCTCCAAATCGGCCCACTCGTCAATAGGAGGGAGGGCGTCGGCTCTCTAGGCTTCTGCTCCTCCCATGCACTCACTACGTCTCTTGCATATTGAAAGTGATGCTACTAGTTCACATACTAAAACACTCATACAAATGCTCTGAAGTTTTTAAAGTTGTAAACAAGATTCGCTTAACGCTTAACTTAAGCTTAAGCTAGAACAGCATGAACGAGAAACCAGTTTCACCTTACGACAAAATGAATGAGGTGGTGCCAGGATCTACTTGAAACCAAGTGAACCATTGACAAAGTAAAATCACTACATGGTTCCATTAGACAGACTTTTTATCCTCATATCAGCAGAACTTTACTGAACCCACTGCCTACTACTGAAACGTTCTCTCCTCCATATCACCACTTATCAAAATTTCAAGACGAATAAAAAGAAAGGCTTCCAGCTCTAAAAAAAAGGAGAAAGTGAAAATCTACAGAAGGAGTACGTGAAAATGTCAAACGGTACAACATGCAAGTAGTCGTAGTACTGGAATATTTGTCAAGCACTTTCACTTCGCAATGTTGTCGTAGACTCTTAAATTTCGTAACCTAAAAAACACCCAGCACTTAGCCTACCCATTGTTCTGACGTAAAAGCTTACCAGACGTCATTGAAAGTAACCCCTTAACCTAAATATGGTAAAATCCCTTCTTATGCCGAGCCACTTTTTTTCTTCTCTCGCCAATTTTGGAAGCTGACGTTAATGTCTACGATATTCGTTCACTGGAAAGAAGAATCCGGCCGTACCATCCCCAAATCCACCAGTCAAAAAGCGACAGATGAGAGTACGACTTTAATGTTAAAGTTACGAAATATAAGTTCTTTGACACACTAAACTTCCAAACTCCTGAGAAAACAACATTAAAGATCATAGTGAATTCTTCACTATAGTGACATGAAGAACTAAATTAACCGAGAAAACGGTCGAAACATTTCATCAGGACGTCGGACGAGGAAATTGAAGAAACACACGACTACGAGATTGTTCGCGGTGAAAAACGTTAACAGAAGTGCATTAAAAAACAGACTCGATTACGATGGAATAGTTCACCGACGTTATTCCGGAACGTGCGGCAATCCAGGCCGACTACCAACACACGACAACCCGTCCGTCCAACAGCTGTCCCCAGCCGCTTATTGACCGGCGCGAACCACACACGTGCTCCGTCAAGCACCGTGTAAAATAATCGGGCTAGGACCAATCGCTATCTCTCCACTTCATGTCCTGCCGCGTTACATTGCTTACGTCAAGTCCACTTTATACTAAAATTTTATACGGAAAATCTTTTCTGGGATGTCTAATCTCATATATTAATTCTGCAGTCAAGAACAGATCATCACATACGTAGGCTTCTTTGCTTGAAATAGTTAACCACTAGCATCACTGACAACATGGACTCATCAGGAAATGACCTTTGAGGGTTCATTAGAGTACAACTGTTTTCATTTGTTGCTCAGAGACTGCGCGATGGTAGTTTCATACATTACGTCTGAGCTCTTCCACAAATCCTTCAAGTCGTTATGATGCTATGCACACTCTAGTGTCCGTACGGTGTGGTACATTGAGCTCATTGCTCATTGATCATGACGAAAGAGACACCTACCGATCGTTTCTCAAATGGTTATTTCTCTCGGTGGAAGTGTTTTCCCTCAGTATCTGAAACGAAAAGAAGACGGCACAATTTTGTTCATTGCAGTTAATGTCAACGCAACAAAAATTTTGCAAGCAAAGGATTTGTTTTGATAGCAGGTAATTATTTTTACTATAACCTTACAAACCTCCCAACAGTTTACCGCCTCATCGTGGCTGGGAGGTGTTCCTGGGTGTCCGATTGCGATGCGCAGCGGGGGATTCATCCCCTGGCAGCGTCTTCCAAGCTGAGAAGGAGTCCGACGTTTCCATCAAGAAGTCTAGCTAGGAGTAAGCCAATACCAGGATTCGCCACCGGCCTGGTATCAAAGTCGCATGTTGGCAAATCTCCCTCTGATCCACAAGGGCTGCGACTGCCTGGTGGTGAAGACCTGGGGCAGACTTTGTCCAGGCTAACCCCGGTATTCCAAAGAACCACAATGGCTTTACCAGCAAATCTCCGAAAAGTGGATATTGCTGAGGCCCGCACAATCAGTGAGAACGAGCCATTCAAGTATCAAGGAAGTAAGTAAGTATAATCTCACAAAGCAAATTATGGGATCTTATGCACAAAATGAAGTAAAGATCTGAAATATTTCTGTTTGTCCAGAATTAAATCAGTTAGCTCAACTACTAGTTAAGTATTGACTAGCGGTTTCACGCTAGCAGAAGCTCACTTGTACTCTTCATGAGAAGTAGCTGGAACTCTGTAGAGTGAACGGCGTGCGATTGGGGTGATTGGGTGATTGCGGTGTTGGTGATTGCGATTTGGGTGCGGGGTCGTGCCAAAGACCATGTGCGTAGTGCGGGGCACCTCTACCATCAATACAAACACTCTATATCGACTGAGTGGAAATCCTGTATTGACATGGCTGACACGTACATGGAAGGTGGTTGGAGATTATTCTCATAATATAATTCACAGCTATACTTGATGGAGATTTCGGCATACTGCACATAGGCGTCACTAGTCCCAAGGTAAGCAACCGATGGGTGCCATTCCGCTAAAGACAGTGAGTCGTGATAGTGCTGGACGCAACTGCCGCTCTCTTCCGGACAAGACAGCAGTGCTGGGAATCGTGATTCTCGATTTCTATGGAAAATGATGGCGTTGGACGCCGTGGTCGCATTGGTGACGGTGCTGGACGCCACGGCCGCGCTCTTCCGGGCAAGGTTAGCAATGCTGGGCGCCGTGCTTCTGGAAGACTGATGGTGTTGGACGACGCGGCCGCTCTCTTCCGGGCGAAGGTAGAGATGGTGGGCGCCGTGGTCCTCACTTTAGGTGAAAGCTAGTGGGTCTGTGCTTTTCGCTCCAAGAGATGGTTAAACTCTTCGGGCGTCGTGGTTCAATGCTGATGGTGATAAGTGCCCACCGCCTCGGTTCTCCCAAGAGATAGTAGTGCTGAGCATCTCAGCTCTTCCTCTACTGGAAGCTGATAGAGCAGTGTGGCTCAGTTTGTTCGATACCTGGAAACGTAGAGCGTTAGCCGTTGATCAATCCCTGAAGGATGCACTATACCTTCGACTCTATTTGGCATTCTAGAGGTAGCTAAGTGTTAACCGGGCCTATCAGTATGATGTAATGTTTTATATTTCCGGACAAGTTTGCTACTCATTTATCAGCTTCACAGTAACGGGTTTTGTTTTTTCCGGAAGGGAGATCGGACCAACGACTTCAGGTGCAGATGAATTCGGAAGATGAACTTTGCATCCGTGACTCACTGGTTTTATTGACATCTCTCGTATTCACGTCGCTTATTCATCGCCGCAGTCGAATTGCTAGTAGATACATATTGGAGGTTGTTCAGCGTCATTTCCAATAAGGAATCCTCACGTTTACAGCAAGAAGGCTCGAAGATTCGCGGGTACCTAGCCCCACTCATAGAGCTTGTTAAATTTGCCAAATGTATCTTTCCACGAAAAACATCAAGCATAACACATGAGAAGTATGATGCTGCTTGTGTTCTTCAAGCCAACAGGGCTCAGCTAGTAATTTAAGCACTAATGACATGAGACTGCTACTCGTTTAAGTCACCTTTTTAGTAATGGGTGTGTTTAACATTTCTATTGCTGTTTTATTATATTACCCTACATCACAAGCACCGCACTGCACTGATCTCAGCACATGTCTTATTTGATTCCTTTTTTCACATCTAACGTTCGAAGTGTTGCTTAAGGAATTTCTCGTTTTCGTCATAAATACTGCTGAATGTTGGTCGAGTCGACTCTCCATGGATCCCTGATGGTCGTGCTAGAGTGTTCTACGTGAATTAGAATGTGATCCAGATAATCCGGTAGCAATTTTCCGACCTTGGAGGGATAGAAAGTTCGAAAGGCCGGAGCAGTGTGGAACCAGCCCTCGGGTAGGTTGGTCCGTCCGCATCTGCCAGTAAGCTACCTGATCCTTACAGGTATTCGAAGTGGAGGCCTTAGCAGATTTTCTTCGTTTTATTTGCTTCCATAATGACTAAATATTATCCAACATATACCACAATGGTACTTTGACACTTGCAGAACTCCAGACCGCAGGTGTTTGCAGAGGGGATTGAACTCGTTACATTTTCCGGGGGCTAACGCGTTCACCACTCTACCATGCAGGTAACCTTTCTCTCAGACTCAACATGGCTGCAAAGTGCTTCCAAAAGTCGACCCAAATGGGTCACAGGAACAGCACGGACATAGATTTCGAGGTGACTAAAAGCTCTACAATCGTGTTCCTTAACATCGTTGAAGTAATAAAGATGTGGCATATGACCATCATGATATATAAGATAGTGTAGAATATTTGCACTGAGATGATAGTAGTGCTCCTTTCGGGTTCGCGATATAGAGTGAAATATTTTAATTACAAGTACCAAAAGGGAACCTTCGTAATCGTTGTGCTTTTTCCTATGCAATCCTATTTGATAGAAATATCACATCAAAATAAAATCAAAGACAATTTATACAGCTGAATGTAGAACAGAATAACAATACAAGCATAACAACTATGACCAGTGAGTTTCGATCACTAACCCTCCTGCTGTTCAATACCCTCGAAAGCTTTGGCAGCTGGGTTATCTTTCGGTGAATTTGAATAATCCGGTTTCAATCGCTTCTCAAATATTTGGCCGTAAGGGTTGAAACCCAAACGTTCCATTTCAGCTTTCATCAGCTTCTTTCTGTGCTTGGTAGTCTGAGAAAAAATTTTTTTATAAGATTATAACTGCTTAGTATTCCAAGCATTTAAAAAGTACCTTTTCTTCTTCTGACTGCGGAGGAAGAGTTTCCGTGAATACACCCGTTCCAACAGTTTTCGTGCCCTTCCGAACAGTGAATCTTTGCTGCGGTTCAATGAACATTTTTTGGTTCAAATTCACCTCAACTCTAAATGAATGGCTGTTAGATCATAAATTTATTATTGAAAAAGGGTAGAAATGGGGTAGAAATTCACTCTGATGCCTCTCCAGGCATTATGAAGTCTTTGCCAACAATCTTAAGCAAGGCTGAGGCGTCCCATGTAAGAGAAAAGATGTGTTCTGTGAAATAGTTTGCGATAGGAACCTTCGATCCACCCTCTGTTGGTTTGAGAACGTACAGCTAAACATCCACATCAGAGCTTGATATGTATTCAGACTAAGTCTAAGTATGTGTTTCACCTGTGCTTTAACTTTATCTGTGACTTTGTGTTTATGGCCCTGAGGTAGAAGAACACAACCTCGTCGAACATCTTTTGGACCAAGACCACGTAATAAAACACCCAACTGATCACCAGGTTCCGCTTGCTCTATCGTCTTACGGAATGATTCGAGACCTACACATCATACTTGTTAACGTGTTTCTACTGTATTAGACAAAAAATAAGAATCGTACCCGAAATGACGGATTTCACGTTTTCACGGTCGCATCCAACAATTTCTACCTTGTCACCACGTTTCAGTGTACCCCTTTCCAGTTTTCCAGTGATAACCGTTCCTCGTCCTGTATAAGAAAAATTGTGAAGGAAAAAAAAAACAATTCATATCGATCCAAATGCGATACTGAAGTGTAAGACTGAAACTTTTAAATTAAATTTTTGAAAACTGATATAGTTCTGTTTGGAAAATATAAGTTGTTTGAAAATTTAAAACAGTTGGAAAATCTATATGTTCACGACCACTTTTTTATAGAAAAAAATATACCTTGGATAGAATATACATGTTCAGCAGCGAACATTGCCTCCGTGTTTACGTTTCTTTCAGGGATGATGAACTTTTCATCGAGAACGTCTAGCAATTGTTTTACAGATTCCTCTCCAATTTCAGGCTTTTTCCCTTCAAGAGCACATAAAGCAGATCCAAATATAACCTAAATCAGTCTGAATAAATTAGAAATCAGAACAGAATCAGAAGTTAAACTTCAAGAAAAATCTCGCCTAGAATCCCATTTTCTAAACTGGCCTATCAATGCAATTCGTAAATTATATGCAATGTACATGAAGAATTTATAGACAAAATACTAACAGGTAAGGTATCGCCTTGGTATCCGAATTCGTTCAACAGCTCACGTATCTCCATCTCAACTAGTTCACGAGTTTCTTGATCCGGAATTTCATCAATCTGAATAGACAACTGAGAGTAATTGGGAAAGATGTGACACAAATTGCATGCGAATGTTACCTTATTCAAATAGATAGCTATGTTTTCACGGGGTATTCCGACCTGACGTGCAAGTAGAAGGTGTTCCCGAGTCTAGGAACAGATATTAGATTGCTAATAGAATAGCATCTAGAGATTTTCATAAATCCATTTACATATCTATTAACATAGACGTGTTATAAAAGACAATATATGTCCTATTTAACTATTCACCTTAGAAACACATAAGGCGATAATATCAGTATAGTCTCGCTAGAACTCTAAATTTAAGTTGGGTCAATGATACTTGGATGGCCCGTTTTAATTGGTCGTGCGGGTCCCAGCATAATTTCCAATATATCGGAGTATTGCTGGTTCAGCCATTGTAGTTCCCTCAAGTCCCGAGGTTAGCCTAGTCAAAGTCTACTCTAGCTCGTCATCACCACGCGCAATCGCCGCCCTTGTGGGTCAGAGGAAGATTTGCCACCATGCGACTAATTTGATACCAGGACGGTGGTGGATCATGATATTGGTTTACTCATAGCTGGGCTCCTGATGGAAACGCCTGACTCCTTATCAGCTTAGGAGACCCTGCTGGACGGATGAATCCCCCGCTGTAGATCGCAGCCCGAAAACCAGAAATCCCTCCCAGCCACGATGAAGCGGTAAACCGTTAGGAAGTGGGTTAACGATATTACTTTTATTTTTATTCTATTTTATACGACCCGCCTTCACGTCTACTGAGTGGATCCAAGCACTTCTCACATTCGACTCCTTTCCTCGAATTCATCACCCATGTTTCCTTTCATTTTGAATGCCGTTGGATGCTTATACAGTCCATTCTCCCTAGAGTCCTGAGATAACTCGGCTAGAGCGTTCCACTTGGATTGCAGGGAGTGGTTTTTTCTCGGACAAGCCAGGTACCAATTTCTCGAACCCGGGGAGATAGGCGACTTGTGAGCACGGAGCAGGACCGAACCGGCACCGTATTCATGATGATGGGCATCGCTAATAATGTTATCCGCCGCTGTAAATGGTACAATTTTCACTACATTTAATGACGCTACCAAGTGCGATTATTTCATTCGCGCAGTGCTCACTCCTGTAGTGCCCCGTCCTCATTCTATGCGACTATGAAGACCCATATCGCAACAACTAACGGCTGTGGAGAACTTACTCGAATAATTGTGGCAAAAAAAGGCAAAGAAGTCGAATAAAAGTTTTATAACCATCATGTGTTGACCTATCAACGAGAAAAGACACTAAATGTGGCGTTGTGTTTATACTGGATATGTTACATCGCTTAAGATTTGTCGATAGAGAATCGTAATCGTGCCGCAATATGGAGCGCTACCAGCAAAAGTCCGGGTTGCAAGGCAGAACACTTCTATTCTATCTACACAGGCTGACAACTGCCTAAAGTAACCAACTGAAAACCCCCTAGCACGGCCTACTCCAGGAAATCGCTCTCGAGAAAGAGTTGAAACGTCAATGAAGGTGGAAGACAACAGATCCTTAATCGGCAGCCGAATTAAAACAGATTCGACTACGTCAATAGATTACGGCTGAGAGCCAACGAAAATGCACGATGGGAGCCACATGACATTGAGGATCAGTTATTTACGTATCTAAGTGCTTACAGCTTTGAAGTACACTAAAAGAATACTAACCTGCGGCATGGCTCCATCCGTGGCAGCCACAACAAGAATGGCCCCTTCCATTTGTGCTGCTCCGGTGATCATGTTCTTGATGTAGTCGGCATGACCGGGACAGTCAATGTGCGCATAGTGGCGCTTGGCGGTCTCATACTCAAGATGAAAAGCATTTATTGTAATGCCTAAAAGCGAGAAATAATACATCGTTTATTATGCTACTATCAGGTAAAAACTTTACAAGATTAACAAGTGGTTTAAAGTCCCTCAAGATGAGTTTAAGAAAACATGGATTCATCACTTCCTTCCAAGCCCACAGTGAAGTTATTAACATAATACAACTTCGGAGATCACTTTGTTTACCATGATAATACACTAAATATTGTTATTAAACGGATGATATACTTATGAGATGAAACTAGTATTATAATATATCTTATACATCCACAGTACTAGAAAAAATGGATGTCAAAACGATGGCAGAAATAAAACTTAAGAGCAAAATTAGAAACAAAATAGATGATGAAATTAGAGAAATTGAGCTCTCATGCTACCATACCTCTAGCTTTCTCTTCTGGTGCATTGTCGATTTCCTCATATTTCCTATACTTTGCACCTTTCGATAAGGACAGTACTAAAATACCATGATCACGATGATGGGCAATAAAATTCTAGTTAAAATTGTAAGAACTGAAGCTCGTTGAGGAAGCAAAAGTAAGAGAAAGCGAAAGTGGGGAAGTAGAAGGAAGAGAACTGCATTTACCGGAAATGTACTTCTCTTATAAAAAAAGTGGAACATATTGAAATATGCATATTTTTACAGAAATTTTAAAGTAATACGATGAATTCGAAACTGACTCGAAGAAATAGCACAGTGTAGATCCCACTACTTAATTTCATTATAAATGTACATCCAATGATGAGAATGAAATGAACTGATGACAATAAATAAAGAAATAAACTAAGGGGAAAGCAAAAGGATTAAAATGAGGCTTTAATTTAGAAAATTCAACTGTATCTGTAATAAATACACCATTTGATCGTACCTTTAGTGATAGCCGAAGTCAGAGTGGTTTTACCGTGATCAACATGGCCAATAGTTCCTACATTAAGATGAGGCTTGTTACGCTAAAAAACGCATAGCTTAAATCCATTTACCTACTTTATTCTCAACTTATAAAATTTCTAAAAATCTGACAATATGAGTTTATCGCCTCACCATGCTTTTTGCTCAGTACAACAAACCATACTGATGACGTATCGCAAAGTTATCAAACTGATCTCGCCTTAAACTTGCCTTTCTATTATAATCCGTGCCACTGTTATTAAGTATTATTAATAACTGCTATCAGCAAACCTATCTAAGAATAAACCAATGCCAGGATCCACCACCGTCTTGGTAACAAACTAGTCGCATGGTGGCAAATCTTCGTCTGGTCCACGAGGGCGGTGACTGCGTGTGGTGGTGACGATCTGAAGCAGACCTTGGCCAGGCTGCCCTCGGGATTCCAGAGAACCACAATGTTTAAACTATCAAATGTCCGAAAAAGTGGAAATTATGCCGGGGTCTGTACAGCCAGTGAAGATGGGCCACCTAAGTATACAAGTAAGTAAACAGCCGCCATTATTATTGTTAATTATTACTATTTACTGATACTTAATGCATTATCCCCTGCCAGCTTCAATAACTCTATGCGGAAAGAAGAATTGACAACGATTTCCTGTTGCGTTGCTTCATTTAACTTAAATGGAAGGATAAAAGCTTTAGGTTGAACGAAGGCCCCCTCTGTTGACGCAAATGGTGTTTCATAAAGGCTTGATGGGAATAGTTCTAAAAAGTTTAGCTTCTAAAACAGCCACAAGAAGGTCACTTCGCCGGTCCACCAGGCTATCTCTCCAGTTCGGTAATGGTAATGGTTATGCGATCTTCAGGTAGTTACTTAGAAACATTGTATGTTGTGCCTTTAAATAAATCAAGATAAATTGTAATTTACTTTAATTGTAGAAAACTCTCACCTTAAAAACTTCCTTTCCACCTGGAACTGCCAAATTACGAACTTGTTCTGACCTCGAGACAACGGCTCCTATGGGATTCTCCTTGAAGCTCTTCAAAAATGTTTCTGTAAGAGATTTCGTTAAGTAGAACTTGATAAAACTAACATAGAACTGCATTTAACCGTAAACATATAACTCACTGCTGGAGGGCGCAGTAAATCTTATTAATGAGAAAATAGACATCTTATAGGACCTGAAACAAACCCGATCAGTAGAACGAAACGTTGATCACACTGTACTGTACGAATAGAAAGTCAAGAGAGCTGATATGATAACGAATTCGAATAACCTTGAATGATTAGTTAGACAGCAACTTTAAACAATGCATGGATTAGCTAGAAGAGTGTCCATAGAAGTTTGCCATAACAGACATGAACGAAACCGGTAAAAACCCCAGTATTTATCAAATTGGGAACCAAACTCATATTGAGGCTAAACATATGTCAGAGATCACCTCTGTCGTGATAAAAAAAACAGCAGGTAGCAAAAGCAAGGTGACAAAGCTTCGATTCACAGCTTCAGAAAAGTCCTTAGAAGAAGAACTGCAATGATACGAAGAGTCCGCGATCTGTCTATTGGATTCCATGAAGGAAATCAACTCGGCTAACCACAAGGCAACTTCAGTAGTCTACAAATTAAATGTATGACTACAAGCGACGACACAATCACTCAGTGAGAAACGACCAGATCGAGCAGCAATTTCACCGTACCCTTAACGATATCCGTTCCAAATGTACGAGCCCTTGTTACGGAATCTTTTCATGATGCCACTTCCATATTAATAGCAGAGTTTACTCTGTCAAATAATAATCAATCATAATCAGCAGTCATAGGATAACCAAACAAAGGCATATCTTCCAACTGTAGGCAATGACATGTAGAAAATCGACGAAACGAGTGTATACCAAGGGCATAGCAAACGTTTAGATGAAACTCAACTAGTAGAGTAAGCAGACTCACTACAGGAATTGCTGCTGTTCAACTCGCATTGTAATGAATAATGAATTGGACCGATTACTACGGAAACGGAGGATACATTACGGGTGATTGCTGATGGCACTGATCGATAGAACTAGCTGAGAGACAGGCGAAACGAAGGACCAGCATGGTGTGGAGGTTAACGCGTTACTTCCAGGAAAGGATAATAGCACATTCGTTCCACACCGCAGACACCTGCGGTCCGGAGTTCTGCAAATATCTCAACAATATAGAGGATATATTGATGAAAACTTACCTAACCTTCATTCCATTAATGATAATGCCACCTTTTCGAGAAGCTCAATCGGTAATCTGCTCGTGTAGCGCAATGTTTAGACGTGAGCTACAATACACACCTGATCGGATGCTGGTTTGGTCGCGTGCTCAGGAATCACCAAGCCTTTCATCACTTCAGGGATCGATTAACTGGCATCAGATTTGTTTGGGAGGATGGAAAAATCGATCAGATACATCGATAGGCCATCGCAAACCATTGTATTGGCCAGATACGCATTCCTTCACCCAATCGATGTCCACGTTCCAAGTAAGTATTCTGATTGTAAAAAATTATTGATCAACTCAAACATATTGATTACCCATTGAGGCCGTTAGCTGGAAGATGGTTTAGTAACAATGTTACCGTTCTCGAAACAGAGCACAGGTGGACAGTAAACGTAAGGGAACGAGTGAAAAACATGCTTCGACTCGCAATACTCGTGGAAATCGGCTAGTTATCCAACTAGGATAAAAAATGATGAAGCTCTCGGTGTTGATCAATCTCTGAGGGATGCGCCATGCATTCGACCTTATTAAGCATCGTTTTGCGGTGAATGAATGCGTATCTGGCCTCTACAATGACTCGCGGTGGCCTACCGATGTATCGAGCTAGTGCTGCTATCCAACTAGGAAAGTACCAGATAACACATAATGATTTCTATACAGTTGCTGACAGAAACTCAAACCTTCCCATTAGAATAGTAACCATCCCAGAAGTGAAGTCGAAATGGAAAAATAGCATGAAGCAACAGAGGCGCTTAAAAGCCAGGGTCGACATCTGCGCAAGCGGCTCATTGGCATATTTGTGGCTCACGACCGCCCCCACAATGGGCAATGAATTCGCTCTCGCATCTTCAAGTAGGAAGAATCCTTAAACTTTATACTCTTTCCCTTAGGGTTTCAAATGTACTGGAGAATAGGAGAAAGTTGAATAGAAAAGGGGCGCGGATAGCGCAGCGCTCAGTGATGCCATCGACCACGAAACAAAGGCGCTAGTTCGATCCCTGCCCCAATACCCTCCTCCAGTCCACATGCGAACGTCTTAGTCCGGCTATCTTCAAGACCGCAAGGAGAATTGATTTGACCACTATTCTACGACATTCATAAAAAAGACGAAATCTTCAAACAGCAGCAAGAACACATGGAATGTCCGAAGACCGTTGTGGATGTTCGATGCGAGGAAACGAATCGAACGTGAGAAGTGTTGGGATCCGCACAGTAAATGTGATGACAGGCCATGTAATAAATAGAAAGTAAATAAAGTCGAGAATAGAACTTTGCCTGTACATATTCTGGTTGTGGTACGTACTTCCGACAACATCTATCGCATTCGACTTTAATGACAAAAACAGTTGTTTTCTCTTTCTATTCTTTATACCCACAATCACATCGTTTGAAAGATGGGGAGTCTAGTTGATATATCTACTTATGCCATAATGAACCATTAGAGGAATAGAACCAGTCCATACAAATACAAAGAAGACTTGAGAAGTGAAGGTAAAATACAATGTAACGCATATGAAAATAAGAAATAATAAAAGAAGTCCTCCCAACGATATACCGCCTCATCGTGGGAAGTGTTCCTAGGTGTAGGACTGCGATGTACAGCGGGGGGATTCGTCCCTCTGGCAAGCTCTCCTGAGCTGAGGAGTCCGGCGTTTCCATCAGGAAGCCTAGCTAAGAGTAAACCAATACAAGGATCTACCACCGTCTTGGTATCAAAGTCGCATGGTGGTAAATCTCCCTCTGATCCACAAGGGCTGTGACTGCCTGTCGTGGTGACGACCTGGAGCAGACCTTGGCCAGGCTGTCCTCGGGATTCCAGGGAACCACAATGGCTTAACCAGCAAATCTCCGAAAAGTGGTGATTATGCTGGGAGCCGCACAACTAGTGATGACGGGCCGCTCAGTATGAAGTATCAAGTAATAAAAGAAGTAGTACAGTCACCGTGAAGAACTTATAATGCACAATGGATTGCAACATATTCCAGGAATAACACCAATGTGGACATCAACTACTAGGATAGATCCGGATAGAACAAATATTGGGGTCCAGATTGAAACTGACATAATTGAATCAACAAGGTATGAAATATGTGTTTCATAAGCAACAATCGTCTCCTAATTCCTACACGAATTCAGCCATCTTCAAGAAACCAACGTAGAACTGTCCAACAGATCTGCATGGAACCGGCAGTGAATGACTACTTAGTAGTAAATGTTCGATTAGTTGTATACAGCATCCAAATGGCACGTTAACCAGTCCCACACTGGAATCTTCGCCGTTCGCACGTGGGTCACTAAACGAACTTTATCTTACGTCGGTTTGAAAGAATAGCGAATTTTCTGAAACCGTTGCCAAAAATCAGTTTGTGGGCATCGGAATTCTATACAACTGCAGTCACTACTCGGTCATTTGACATGTTTCCTTTTTTGCATTCACACCAATTCGCAAAGTTAATAATTCGACTGGTCTATACGTCACACTACCCAAATACAAACAGGCAATGTCCTGGAACCCACCTTGCAGCACTTTGAGCATCAAAAACTTTATATAGCATTTTTACCGCAGGAAATGGACGGATTTCATCTGGAAAAACTCAGTATGACCCTGTATTAACGGACACTCATAACGAATACGAGGTTACGTTGTGGACCTTCATTTTCTTCGTCCCGAAGCTCTCCCATAGCGGCAACAATATAGGAATCCAACAGCCAAATCTAAATATGTTGGAAATGGACACAACATGAAGAGTAAAAATAGACCAAACATCTCATCTGCAATCAACATCCAGGTTCGCTGTATTACAGTGTATGAAGTCTGTAAACTAATCTATACTTTAAGAAGTTACCAATAGGTGGGGTGTCTTATTTAGTGACCGCACAACAAGCTTCAAGCTGGACTGTGCTTCACATGAGGAAAGGACCAGTTGTGCGAAGAAAATCGACATATCGGAAAATCTGCAAGAATTTGATAAATAAAATGATGGTACAGGACAGCAAATGATGCATTCATGTTTTCTACAGCTAACCTTGTCTTCAGGAACGATTTAGCATTCACAGTAAGCGTGCAAACTGAATGATGAAGTAGAACAATCTCTCGGCAATCTAAAAGTATTTGTACTTCCTAAAAACCACCCAAGAATAAACTTCGTTATCGCTCAGCCTACTACGACATAATTCATTCGGGACCACTGATGAGCGCATTCATAAACACTGGAAGAATTGGTCATATTCCCAATAAAATCGTGAATTAAGAAGACTCACTTTTAACAACTGTTCCAAGCTCCGTATGGCAACCTTTACAAAGAAATACTCCATCATTGCTCACTCCTTTATCTGATAGGCACTGAATTAACCGAAATATACACCTCGGTGATGGTGATACAAAGAAAAAATTTGATAAGCAACCTCTTCATTAACAGCAACATAAGAATTACTCAGCAAAAACTTTGCCCTATCCGGAAGCCAGTCCGCATGGATTTGACCGGATTCTGTTTCATCACGATGACTTTTGTGTCTACAACATTGTAAGAGATCACTCTTCACATATATAACGATTTGTGCTGCTTTTTCAATAGTTGATAAAAATTTTTTGGCCAGCACAGTAGTCGAAACTCAGGACGTGCCAGTTACCCTCCAAAATACGTGTGGTTGCAATTTTCCGATGCACGGAAACCTTGGTTTGCCTAGTGAGAAAGATCGAACCAGATACCAAATGTCTACTATAAAGGAAACTAAACATTTGGTTAACGTATAGTTGAAGAGCTGAACAAATCTTAGTGGATGTAGAACTGTTGAAAGATTACGAATTCTCAGAAATCCAACAAATCAATGAAACTGGTAAATAGCATTACTGTCACACCTTTCCGGATCACAGCCAGCACCACAAGACTCGCGGCAATAGTAATCAGCAGACGGAGACGTTTCGAAGCAATCATCGCAAGGCAGGCAAGATAGTCTTACATTGCTTAAACGCAGTAAAATTCCCTGTTATTCGAGTTATAAGATTCTTTTTTAATGTCGACTTGCGTATATATATATTTATATTTATATATACGTACGTACGTATGTATGTACACATACATATATATATACGCTTAAATATACACATATATGTACATGTGCTCAATTTAAACCACCCTGTTCCCATCTACTTTGTAGGTCCCAGAATTTCTCACATTCGATCCGTTTCCCTGCGTCCATAACCGACTAAGGTCTTTGTGTGGCTTTCGCTGCTGCTTGAGGAGTTAAATCTCATTTTTAATGTCGTGGAATGCCGGTCAAATCGATTCTCACTAGAGTCCCAAGACAGCCGAGCTAGACTGTCCCAAATGCATTGTAGAAAGCGGTATTTTCTCGTACAAGTCCGGTATCAATTTCTTGTGCTCAGAAAGATGAGAGATTCGCACCACTACATATACATATATATATGCTTATACATACACGCACATATAACATATATATACGTACATACATACATATACGTGCATGTATACATACACATATGTATACATAATCACGAGCACGGTTCTGGGTCGATCCTACTCCAGGCTCACCAAGCCTCTCACCACTCTCTGCAGTCTAACTAGGAGCGCTCCAACCCGGCCATTTCAAGATTCCAGTGAGAATCGACTCGTCCGGCATTCCAAGGCATTCAAGATGAAGTGGAAATCCCCAAGCGGCAGCTAATCCTACATCTAAAAACTGGAAGACTTTAGTGGGCGATGGATGCAAGGATACGAATCGAATGTGAGAAGTTCCGAGACTCGCACAACGGACATGGAAATGGATCATATAATATATATATATATATATATATATATATATGCGTATACACTTATATGTTTATATGTTTACAATTGCAATCAGCTCGCAAAACTAAGCACCTGGTTCCATCCTTTGTAATAGGTCGTCCACATTGAGTGCAACATATTAAGATATTTGAGTGGGCTTCTTTGCAATATTCTTCCAATGGCTTCGTGTCGCGCATATCACGAGCAAGTCTATGAAACGTTTTCGGTACTAAAATGAAGCTCTGAATACTTCCTTTATGAACACAATAAGCATGCATAAAAGGATAAAGGATAAAGCTCTCGTTATTGATCAATCTCTGAGGGATGCGTCATGCATCATGAAGGATGCGACCTCATTAAGCATCGTTTGGAGGTTATTGAATGCATATCTGACCTTTACAATGACTCGCGATGTCAATGTCTACCGATGTATCGAGCCAGTACTTCTATCCTCCCAAATAAATCTGGTAACAATTCTCCGACCCCGGAGGGATGGAAGGTTTGGTGGGTCATGGGCGCAGGAATCGACTCCACGTATGTGTAGCAGGGCGCCTCCGACCACTGCGCCACACGCGCCTTATGGGAATGCATACTTACCATGAACTATATTAACTTTTCCTTTCTGACTACGCCTAGTAAACAAGTGACAATGACAAAGAATGCCCTGATAAATTGCAAAGCACGACGAGGAACAAAGTACAGCAAACATTTTCAGTTCTGATGTCGCGAAATATTGAAGAACTAATATAAAAAAGCGCAGAGATGAAAAAATGACCCACCTAACGGCTTTCCACCTGCTTCGACGTGCAGCTTACACATAAAAATCCGATGATTGTCGGCCCAAGTGGATGCGCAAAGTGATTGTGGATAAAATGTGAGGTCCGATATAGAGGCTCGGTATCGGGTCAGTTTTTGTTCCAGGCGTAAACTTTCCGCAGCAACTAGTGGTATTCCCAATTCAACACTATGCTCACTAACACGTATCATATCCAACGCTCCATTCCTAAGAGGATTTTAACAATAATTTTTTAATAAACATAGCTGCACTGAAGAGTACGAATTTAAATGCATAACAAATTAACGCTGAAGTGTGATGAAATCGGATAAACTTCAATGAAGGCTTTTCGTGAAACTTATCCAGCAAAGGAAATTGAAAAACCAACTCTTTATTGTTGCCATCCCCTGCTTCCTGGCTACATTTTGAGAAGTCATCAGGAGGACAATCGACAAACAACGAAGCTAACTCTGCCCGAGGTTTTAGTTCCAGGAAGAATGAACGTGCATGCCACTCGGAGCACATCAATACCGTCAACCAAGCAATCAACAGAGCTGAGACCTGGAATTTAAAATTTGGTGCCATAGATCTACGAGGAAAAAAATGATGAAACACGACACGACAGATCAAAGGTGCTACACAGCTTCACTAACAGCTCAATGTCTTCTAATTACTTACTTACTTACTCGATACTTGAACGGCTCATTCTCACTGATTGTGCGGGGCCCCAGCCAAAGTCTGCCTCAGGTTATCATTACCACAAGCAGTCGCCATCCTGGTGGATCGCAGGGAGATTTGCCAACATACGACTAGTTCGATAGGTGGTGGATCCTCGTATTGGTTTACCCTTAGCTAGGCTTCCTAATGGAAACGCCGGACTCCTTCTCAGGTTGGGAGAGCCTGCCGGGGGGACGAATCCCCCCGCTGTATATCGCAGTCCGACACCTAGGAACACCTCCCAGCCGCAATGAGGCGGTAAACCGTTGGAAGCCTTCTATTTAACATGCAGATAATCTAATGTTCACAGCGAAATAGGAGACAATGTATACCCAACGTCGAGTCACAATTCGATCAGCCTAGGCTATTAAACATATGTACAAGACGATTGGAAGCTCATGTGAGAAAAACGGCATCATTTATATGGCTACATAAGGAAATCGTGCAACAGTGATTCTTTTTATGGATGATTTAAGAAAGAATAAAAACCCTTGAACCGACGATGGCGCATTAAAGTTGTTCATTACATCTTCATTAATAAACCTTCAACCCTGTTCTCACCTGTACCACTTGTAGTCAGGCTGATCGTCGAATGACTCGAGCATGCGCCAGTAAATCTCACATATTTTTTTGTCGCGTGTAAGGGTGGCCCAGTAGGTTCTGTTCGCTTTAGGGACTCGTTAATCATCATATCTTTCTTCTAGTGCTTGTGAGAACCTTGACCATTGGGTAAATGTTCTTCCTGCAGCACGTTTGACATTCCTAGGAATACAGTTACTAACGGCTCTTGCCCATCGGATGCCGTTCATATGAATTACGCGTCCAGCTCACCTCATCTTCGACTGTTTGGTGTACAAAATAGCATCCTTGATTTTTGACCGTTGACGCAGGTCGGAGCTTCGGATCCCTTCCCTTACTTGTGCGATACGAGATACTCCTAACATGGACCTTTCGACTAGGCGTTCAATAACATCGTTCTTATAATTCGACTAGTTTTCAGACTACGGTAGTTTCATCCTGCTTATGCAACAACCAGGTTTCTGAGGCATACGTTAAGGCGTTATGTACCGTTGAGTCCAAAGTGTGGGCATGGAGTAGGGTACTCCTTGTTTTCTTCACATCCTTGATACCAATGACAGCTCCCGAAGGCTCTCGATTCCTCTTGCTCAACTCTGGACTTAAGTGGTACATCACGTTGATTTCCCCATCTAGATAGGCGTAAATGGATCTCCCCATTCGGGGATATTCGTCCCGTTGAGTGTGAATGAGGCATACGAAACCAATCCGTTCCTCATGGACAGCGTTTTTGTGAGATTTAGTCTAAAACCAATCTTGCAACAGACTTTTATCGAAGTCGGGAAGCATTCATTCCGCTTGGCTAATGTTTGGTATTATAAGAACGATGTCATAAGCGAAGCGAAGACCGTGTAATTGCCGACGATCACTTTTACTCTCATGTTGCCCGTTCCAGGGTTCGCTCGACGTTCTCGAGGGTGGTGATAAATAATTTTGGCGAGATAGCATCACCTTTGCCTAGTCGCTTCTTTGACGTCTATGTTAAGATCGTGGTAAGTCCTTCGTTGTGTTCTGTCAAACCTGTTTAGGAGAGCTCGAGTGAAAAGTTTGTAGACGACAGATAGCAAGCATATTGGGCGATAGTTACCAATACCGTGTAGGTTAATCTTCTTGAACAATAACGCGGTCTTGCTGGTCTTCCACTGAGTAGGGACCTTGCATTCAGAGAGGAATCGTGTGAAGAGCCAAGCCAGTGTTAACGAGATTTGGCGGAAGGTTCTTCAGGTGTTCAGATCTCATCCTGTTCCAAACTGGTACTGTCCGATTTTGCAGAAGAAACAGCATGTCGATTTTGGAAGGAAGAACCGGTGGTTCCAAATATGCATCCTTCTTTATTTCATGAGTGGGCAGCAGGACGTGACTATTGAAGAGATCTGAGTAGACATTGTGAATGACTTTCGCCATTGCCTTTACGGAAACTATAACTGTTTCGTCTGGGTGTGGGAATGCAATCATCTTGAGTTTGCAATTGGCGAAGCTGCAGTGGAGGTGGGGACTTTACGAATCCCTCTCCCGGCCTCTGCAGCTTCGACCATGACTACTGCTATTCCAAGCTGGCGTATCGGCTCGAGTGTTTCTGGAGACAGACGCCTCTTGGTGATTTTCGAAGTCTCAGCTTTCATCGCGGCAACGTGAAGATGTTGAATGAGGTGATCGTATCCTTCGTCGATGTTATTGACAACGGCATCTTCCCAACAGTCGACTAATGAACTGAATAAGTCCCAGTTTTTGGTGGTTTTGGGACTTGGAATTTCTAAATTTCGCGGGTTTTTCTCTTCTCCGCAAAAAATGAAACCGCGCACGGAATGGATTGTACGATCCCCTGCAGAAATTTCGGAGAACTGCGACAACGGTTAGATAGAAACTTTAATTTACTGTTAGGTGGTATATTTCTTCATGGTACTCTCCACTGGGAAACTCCCACGTCCAGCGTTGAGAGTGGGGTTTCTGCAATTGCGGGTAACCATGAAAGGTCTCGGTCATTATGATAAACTCATATAGCCGTTCACCCTGCTCGTTCCGTTCTAATCCGTCGGTCCCAATGTTCTTTAGACGTTCTTCTTAGTCCAATCTATGCGTTAAAATTTCCAGTGCTGACTTTGAAGAATGTATGGTCTTCTCTGTAGAACTTCTCCAAGTCCACATAGAACGCTTCGACTCCTTTTTCGTCATAGCTTGATGTCGGTGCGTAAACGATAAGAATTGTCAAAGCCGGTATTGATTCTCATCTCTCTAATCGTAAACGTCCGACTTGTGTTGTTAGTTGCTCGAATAAATCGATGTTCATGAGCAAACTCATGTTGACTGGAACGCCGATGCCTCCGACTTCTCTATTGTCGCATGTTCAAAGAAACCGTTCTTCTCAGATGTCATTGACGTCGTTCAATGGGCGGCATCTTCTCTTCTTAGCCAGTCCGACGACGCCGTACTTTATCCTTCTTGCTTGTATGAGCAAGTCTTCTATAGAGGACAAGGATGCAAGTGTACATGCATTGTGGGTACAGAACGACACCTTAGTCCCTTGCGATTTAGGCAGCCTAGAATGGCCCTAAATTTCAGCAGCCTCTGCGCACTCGTTCCACCCAGCGCTGCCTTATCGGGGGCTCTTTCTGTGTCAGCGGAATGATGCCCATTTATCTAACTGCGTTTAATTCTTTCATACCCACGTATAGCTTGCTAAGGTCTGAACGTGGTAGCTGGATATACTCAGGGGTGGCTTTCCAGTCAATCCCAGAGTAGACGGTGGAGTTTATTTATTGGAGGAAGCTCCTAACCGCCACTCATATAATTCCCTGTTCTTTGATTGCAGGTTTCGACCGAATTGACTATGAGAATACAATCAGCTTAGAAGAAAACTATGAGGGTGATCCGTGGAACCGGTTCTCAGTAGTCCATAATGTGGTCCTATCCTTTATGAATGGTAGGAAGATAGCTCAGTGGGTAATAATTCAGCCCATTAGGAAGCAATGTTCCGCTTCGACACCCTCCCGCAAGCTCCTCTCTAACCCACGCGTGAACGCCTTATCCTGACTAGATTGCAAGGAGAATCGATTCGATCATGCCTCCACAGCGATCATAGGGAAGGTGAGGTGTAGCCGAAACAACACGCGAAATGTTCGAAGACTTTTGTGAGTATGAAATGCTGAGATATTTGCAAAACTCCGGACCACAGGTGTATGCAGTGGAGAACGAACACGCGCTGTTGTCCTTACCGGGGAGCAGCGCACTTCACCACTACACTTTTGTGAGTGATGAATGCGGCGAAAACGAAACGAATGCAAGAAGTTATGGGATCCGCACAGAGGTCTATGCATGTCAAAAAATACCTTTATGGAAATCAGAGAACTGTAACTACCATCGATACATTAGGTATAAAGCACCAAAAACAGTACACAGATATGCGTTGCACAGCACTAATAATGAAGAAATTTATTTACAGCAGAAATTGTCAACAAACAAAGCATAGAAATATGTAACTGGAACTAAAAACTGCTGTTACTCACAAACTACAGTCAGTAGGAACAATCTACTAATACCATTCTGCTATTCGGAAGAAGAAATCAGTCAGGGAACACCTAATGAAACAACATGCATTCTATATATATATATATATATATATATATATATATATAGAGCTATGGGGGTTCTGCTACATCAAAGCACAAGAAAAATGGACCAGCCACAAGAACTCATCGGAACTCAAGTTCTTCGGAAATCTGAAAGGTAGAAAAATTCAGAAGTCGAAGCAGTCCTTCTACATGGAAATAAAATAGGAAAATCCATATACAAGAAACTAACTACTATCGGGAAGAAGTGCCAACAACCCAAATAATCGGAAATTCACCAAACCAAATATGTATTCGTCTTTGTGATTTCATAGAAGTATTATAGCAGTTCTTGATCGAGGATCACGCAGTTTAGTTGAAACTCATCTTAACTTAAATAACAATTAAATACGATGTTTGAAAAATGGATGTCATGCAAACAAAAATACGATAAAACGGCAGTAAATAGAAGAATAACCAGTTCACAGCTCTGAACAAACTGCATAAAACTCGAAAAATCCAGAACAATCATGAGTTATCAGATTAACAGACTAAGAAGAACGACTTAATATTACATCCAAAAATTACAAGACTGGATGTAGAGAAATCGTGCCATGGAACCCATAATAAATAAGGAATGAGATATAAAGCCGCAACGAAAATGTGGCACTATCCCTATGAACGCCTACTCATAGATCGCGTTACGACTGAACGTGTAGATGGATTCGGCAGACTTCTTCTGGATGACGAATTACGGCTGCCATTACGACCTACAACACATTTAACCTCGGATTTGAGCTAAAAATAATAATAAAAGAAGTAAAACACATAAGTAACAACACGATAATGAGTTACTACAAGTAACTTGTGCCGTCTAAAGTAATCAAAACATTCACGAGAAATCGAAGTCTTTGGGAAGAGTCTAAATATTATATGAGTGGAATTTTGTAAAGTGTTACTCTGCCAATCTTCAAGGAAACATCCAGCATCGGGATTATTCAGCACATTAAGCCTTTATTAATCGAGTGTTGCTGGAAGCAATAAATAAAAAAGGACCGAAGCAAACAAAATTAGTTGGACACCAAAAAAGTTATGCCGCACGCAAAATGTTTTAAAAGGAAAAAAACCGATAAACGAATGAAATAGTACCGGCCGTTAGAGTACTACATCGAAGACCGCGACGCTTCCCTTTCTTAGACGTGACGTCAGTTCTGCGACTTCGCTCCTCTATCTCCTTTAATCTCTGACGCTCTTCCTTCTCGCGCCTCAGTCGTTCCATGCGCGCTTTCTCTAGGTTTCTTCGAGACAAATACTCGTCTCTAAAAATATTTTAAACTTGTCATTATGATGATTTTAGAATATGAGACACTTAGCAGGAGCAAGGCGAAACATTTCAAAACTAAACAACAAAACAACGGAAGATAAGAAATAGAAGGCGCTCAGTAAAAAGTGGCTATACTGGATATCAGAATCGCCTTCGTCTCCATCATCCTCATAGCTATCGATCAAGTCACCGTCGTCACTCCACCTTTCTGAGCTTGCGATTACAAAAACTGATCCGTCTTCAGCATCCTCCTCAAGCTGTTCATCCTCTGGTTCGAAATCATCAGAATCTTCGCTCTGAACAGGAAAGCAAAAAATAGGGTCAGATCACCGACCATTGCAAACTGGTTACCATAATAACCTAACCGAGCTTCAGTTATCTCCTTTCCGATTAAGCTTAATAATGAGGGTGCAAGATCAAAATTCTATTAAAAAAATATTCCCAAGGTTTCTTTCCCTAATAAACACAATACTTATTTCTTGTAATAGTATCCTTTCACAGATCCTATTCTTCCCAGGATCGACTTTCTATTAACCTCGGCATTGGATTAAGAATTCAGATTTTCATCTTTCTGTTTGAAGTGTTTGACCCAGTAAGTTGCATATTAGTGTACCTTTCCAGACTCTGAAGAAGAGGATTCTACCGAAACGTCAGCTAAGGTTGTGTTGTAAGTGTGTTATTGTATGGAAGTAAACATATTCTGTTTAACAACCTCACAATTGCTAAGAGAGAGAACGACGAATTCATACTTATTCCTATTTACATTATTGAAAAGTTTTTGGAGTCTCTATGGATGTCGAGGTTCTTTCATTCGAAATATGAGAACATGATATAAAATTAAGGACAGAGTGCAAAATTGATAATTAATGAAGAAATAAGTCCAATAATAGATGAAATAGTAAAGAACTGGTGAAAAATACGTTTTTCACATATGACAAAGTTCATACTTGCAATGGCGTTAACATACGATGCTCACTGTTCGTATATCGCTCAGTGTTAACTAACAAAAAAAGCAGGAGTGGGTAGCGCAGTGGTAGTGATGCTTTTCAATACACTCTGGCTCAACCCCACACCGAACCCGAGAAAATCCTATTCTTCTGAGATTGAGAAAATGAAACCAACTCCGTCAGTTCACTCCATCCAATCCACAAAAGCCTGCGACTGCCCGTGTTGAAGCTCTAGAAACGCCATAGTACAGCTATATCAGCACTCCAGGAATAATCCACGACATTAACAACATTCAGAAAAGAGACCACAAATTCTAAACCATGCGCCGAGCCTAGACGTTTTATCAAAGGCCATCGCAGAATATGAATGCAGCAAAACAAATCAAAAGCAAGAGAAGCTGGAATTCACATTAACAAGTAATTTCCAATCGTATGAGATTGAAATGTAACAACATGGTTGCTGACATGATCGGCTCGTGTATTTCAACGTATTGTCTCGGTTAAAAGCCATAGCGAACGAAATAGAACTTGGTTGTGATCTTAACACTTACGCGACAACTGACTTCTATGGGAGTCATATGATGCGAAAATAGTGGCCGTTTTCAATTTTAAATCAACAAATTTCAACTAACAGTGAATTTTATTACATGTAGCAAGAGCTAATAGATTCCACAAATCTTTCTCTATAAGATAAAAGTTCTTTTTTTCTACCACAACAAAATTCTGACTTCCTGGAGTCAGTGACACACTTCTTTCCACGTTATTCCTTCAAAATTCATATTTCAAACGTGAAAACAAATAAATAAGAATCCTTTCATGCAACATGACGCGATAGTATTCTCCAGTGCATTGTTTACACTTTCATATGCAACTTCCGTTGACATTTATACTTCACATGTCTTCACATCTACTGTGCGGATCCCGGAACGTCGCACATTCGATTCGTTTCCTCGTATCCATCACCCACTAAGGTCTTCCAACTTTTACGTATGGCTTCTCCTGCTGCTTAAAGATTTTCATTTCAACTTGAATGTCGTACAATGCTGGTCGAGTTGACTCTCCTTGGCGTCGTGAGATAGCCGAGCTGGATCGTTCATAATTGTATTACCGAGAACAATTTTTTCCCCGGACGACTTCGGTATCAACTTTCCCACCCCGGAGAGAACAGAAGCCTCGTGGTCCTGGAGTAGAATCGAACCAGCACTGTGCTCGCAATGGTCGGCATCGCTACTACTATGCTATCCGCTCCCAATATGTGCATTTATATATATACATATACATATGTTCATATGTATATATATACATATACATATGTTCATATGTATATATATATATATATATATATATGTATATATATATAGATCTTCATTCTAAAACTCAATAAATTGAATATTTCAGAAGAAACGACTCAATCTACTTAAAACTTTTCTTCCTGGTAAGTGGTTATCCACTAGATCTCTCGAGCTTTTGGCACGGGTCTTCCTTCGTTAACTCTTTCAACTAGTAACAATATGACCCTCGCAACCTCTTAAAACCTTGCACTAACCACTTGATAATGGTCTCATCATATTCTCTGCTGATGCTGTACATTATTAGTATCCCGTTTCAGCCTAATTTAAAGTACAAATGAACTCGTCAAAACAATCTCTTACACTCTATATTGAGAGAAAATGAAAGGAAACAAAAACATGTAAAGGAAGCGATACTTGAAACAAATGAAAATCAATAGACGTCGTGTAAGAAATTTTAGAAAGATCAAAGTAGAAGAGTCGCCGCACTGGAAAAAACTACTTAATTTTAGAGACACGATAGTTTTTATATATGTAATGCGGAGCAAAAATTTGGAACTCTCCTAGCTTTTCTAAACAGCGACATACAAGCTGTTTTTGATGGATGTAGTTATTAACACAAAAAAAGAACACCAGAGTTATACCTCAAAGTATTCGTCTCCCATATTATATTCAACACCTTCTTCGTCAGTACCTCGTTTTCGTTCCCACTTCTCAAGGTGGTCCAGTTCTCGCTCATCAAGTTCAATAAGTTGTGCCGCATCTCGTCTTTTCTCTAAACGTCAGGACTACCACCACTATAAACGAGTACTCCATAAATTTTTATAAAAGTACAAATTAACCCACTAAACTGAATATTTTTTTACAACAACAAATCTACTAAACAAGCGTTTACAAAACAACTAAAACACGTACCTGGAAATGCTATGAGGTACTGCTCAATTATCGAATTCAAAGTGGTATCCCGAGTGATATCTGCAGCACTCCACCGACACTAAAATACCATCAGTTGGATATGACTACAAAAGAAAACACGAGCTCAATAAGGTAAAATCACTCATCTGGTAACTAAACAGCAAATGTTTTTACCTTTGGACATTTTTTATTTAATGAATTCCACTCATAAATACAACCAGCACAGAATTTATGGTTGCAAGGTGATACACTGGAAACAATAAATCGAGGACAGAAGAACATGACATTATTTTCGGAAACTATAGCGTCATCAAGAGGTAAAATGTAAAATAGGTCTTACTTCATCGCATTATGCATGACTTCTAAGCAAATGTCACACGCCAATAGTGACTCGTCAAAGAAACAAATGGCTTTCGGAATTTGCTTTGATTCTCGAATTATGTGCGTTGGAATATAGCCGTTTACATTTCCTTGTTGGATAGTCGTCGCTTTCTTCTTCCGTACCTGCGATCGACGTGTCTAAAACGGCAGACATAAGGGAAAAATAGGATTTCAAATGGTATTTTGGTTGCTTTTCTATAGGTTTCTCTAACAAAACCTACTAAAACTTAAGCACTGAGGCAAAAGAGTTTGCAAGGGTGGAACAGAATAACTGCACTATAAGATTAGCGTTACAACTATTATGTAGAGCGAGATTCATTTCCTGAATGTCACTGAATAGGATACTCCATTGCAGATCTCTGAGACATGCTGCGACCACTTCTCGAACCTTACAGCTGCGCAAAACTCTGGTATGCGACAGGTTCGAGAGCTAAAAATATCAAAGACTATTAGGCTATCAATCAGTGATAAAGGTGGAGAGTTTGTAGTAATTCTTCGCCAGTTAGATGTCGATATAACAGAAAAACATCTTGAAGACGCATCTCTTTACGCGCATCTACTGAAAACAAATTCAGAAGTCAAAATCGAAAACAGAACAACGAATGGGTCAGAATGGCAAGCGCAGCAGGTTTAAAACCAGCAAACATTTCGCATCTTAAGATCGAAGTGCCGACATGTCCCGTCCTATACTTATCAAGACCCATAAGTTAATATGCGCTGATGATTTGACGTCTACCGACCATTCCACTTTTAAAGTGAGACCCATCATCAGTTGTGTAGACGGGCCTACAGATAGAATTGCTTGGTTTATAAACCTAATCCTCAACCGGTTGCTTAGGCACATACCAGCCCATCTCACGAACACCCAAATGTTCCTAGATCGTCTGCGTAACGCACGTCCCAAAAGCGCGTACGTTATGGAGTCGTTCGACGTTACCGCCCTTTACACTAACGTGTTGAACGACTCCGAAATGCAAGCCATCCGCGAGCTTCTTGAGCAACACGAAGGAGCAACTATCACGTATGGCTTTTCGATTCAGCAGCTTATGGTCCTCCTGAAGGTCTGTTTAAACTGCTCTATCTTCAGATGGTCCGGGAAATACTACGCGCAAATTACAGGGTTGGCAATGGGGCAGCGACTGGCACCAACCCTTGCCGTTGCCTTTATGTCTAAAGTGGAAGCACCAGTAATCGACCTCAGGCCATTACTCTACTGTAGGTATACAGATGATTGTTTTGTCATCTGCTCCACACAAGAGGAGATGGACAAATGCTTTAAGTTATTGAATGAACACTCAAAGTACATAAAATTCACCCATGAGAAACCGGAAGAAAATTGGCTTCCATTTTTAAACCTTCAAATTAACCTAACCGAGAACGGCTACAACACAAAATGGTATCTAAAGCCAAGTAGTAAGAATATAGTGGTTCACTACCGCTCCTCTCACCCCTCACACACTAAAAGAGCGCTTATAAGAAATATGTTTCGAACCGCCGCTAGCGTGTGCACAGGTAGAGCAGAGGAAAGAATCCTCGAAACTGGCGCGACAAATAGCCATTTTAAATGGTTACGAAACTGCAGCTTGTCGGCATAGGCATCGAGGAAATCCCACGCCCTAGAACGATAATTCTAGCGAAAACAAGGCTCCGCTCCTGTTGCCCTTTATTTCAAACGAAATAAGTGCAGCTATAAAACGCTGCTTAATAAAGGCCGGTCTAGAGAAATCCGTAAGTGATAGAAATACCACCGGACACTCTCTAAGACGCCAGCTAGTTCGCAACCGCCTATACGACCGTCTATGTACAACAAAAAACTGCACAATTTGCCTAAATGGTAGAGACGGTGACTGCATGCGTTCGGGTACAGTCTATCGGATCTCTTGTAAAGCGTGCGGGCACGAATATGTTGGCGAAACGGGTAGACCGCTCTGCGTCCGCATAAAAGAACATCTAGTCGGTAAATCTAAATTAAAACAAAATACTCCACTAGGCGCGCATAGGATGCAGGAACACAACGGAGAAGATTTTGAGGTAGGAGTCAGTATCCTTACGCAGGAATCGAACACATCAGCACGTAAAACTCTTGAAGCGTTTTGGATCAATGCCAAAAATTCAAAAATGAACCGCAAGGAGGAGTGTCTTGTCATCACGCGTGACCTGGCGCCATACCTCAGGCTAATCCAATGGCCTGACACAGACACAGTTATCGTCCATGTATTACTCTGTGCGGCTGCTATCCACCAACTAACTTAAATACTTACAACAAATAAACGGTAGGTGTTTGAATGAAGCTGTTTCTTATGCGAATGCAAATCGATTTGTCAAGTTTTATCTGTTGGGGTTATGAAAGTGTTTGGCTGAGTAGATCGCATCTCAATTTGACCTTTCCAGACTCTGAAGAAGGCGAAACCGCCGAAACGTCAGCTATTGTATTCTAATAAATTCTACATTAACGACCTCGCGTCTGCTTATTGAAGAAAAAAATACTGAAGATTTATCGCTATAACTATACCACTGGTGTCATACCTACGGAAATAAATCTAGCACAACTATGAAATTACAGAATGTGGTGATATTCACATTAAATAATGAACGTATGCAAATCCTCTGTCCGTTAAAAAAAATCCTGTAAAACCTTAAGAAAAATGGTAATACAGACTCCAACGGATGTAAATTTTGTATCCCATAACTTTAGTTGTTCCATCTAACAGCAAAATATACATCCTTATAGAAAAACACTAACCGCAACCGGGGCCATCCTTCAAATATGTAGTGTGACCTGACCAATACCCTAAACGTAGAAAAATTGTATAAACGTTAAACCGACCAGCTTAGATGAGCACCACTAAAACAATGAGCATTAGACTCGATGATGACGATAACATAGCAAGATAGCGATTCCAATGGATAAACACCAACGACGTGCGAAAACAGCTATGATGAACACTTTATGCACACTACAAAACAATATAGCAAACAACGTAAAGGATACTGAGGACTTCCTGTTTCCACGTAGTATTAAGATTTAAGAACAGAAAGAAAACTAAATTGGAAAACGTTGAGCGCTTATGATATGAGACTTGAGAATAGAATAGGAAGACAAGAAGGACATGTTTCATATGTCAGTAAATGGAGAATAAGTTCTTTAAATAAGAAGAAAGATAACAAGTTATGAAAATGTTATGAAATAACTATGGCGAATGTCTGAAGGAAAATGAAACAATAACAAATTACGAAGACGAAGTTTTCACCAGGATAGATTATTCTTATTCTCTTATGTATTTTCAATCCAATACACAACCAAAGCTTCAAAATTTACAACTCCTCCAAAATAAACTTGTCAGCAGACAATAAATAATAATCACTGAAACAACAATTCACTTGTATCACCTGCAAACCTGTTAACTGCTGAGTAACTTGGTCCCGCACCAGTAAAACTTCCACCTATTTCCAGGCTTTTTACCCCTGCGATACAAGAGGATTCTATCATATTCATACTACTAAAAGGATAAAAATAAAGGATAAAGCTCTCGGTGTTGATCAATCCCTGAGGAATGCGCCATGTATTCGACTTCATTAAGTGTCGTTGAAGGTGACTGAATGCATATCTGGCCTTTAAAGTGACTCGCGGTGGCCTACCGATGTACTGAGCCACTACTGTTATCCTCCCAGACAAGTCTGGTACCAATTTGCCGACCCCGAAAGAATGAAGGGATTACTGAGCCACTGACACGAGATTGATCCCATGTGTGTATTGCACGGCGCCTCCGACCTGGGGCCACACGCGCCGCTATTTATACTACTACTGACGATAAAACAGCTATGGAATCTCCGCTCCGCTTAAGCGATCCTAAGGAATGGATGAGTGATCGTGGCACCATAATGGACATCGCCCCTCTCTACAGAGTTAAGAGAAAGAAATATTTGTATTTCATTTAATAAAATTTCCTCAACTCCATGCCCGTTTTTCAAGAAGGCTACATGCGAGGATATGTAGCGCACAATGAATGATGGATATGGGAAACGCCAAAACGAAATCGTCTATATTTAGCACAAGAAGTAAGACTGAGGACGGAAGAAGGTGGATTGACGTGTTGAACAGCTTTGTGGAAAAGCCTGTAACCAAGTGACGGGGACGTATTTTGAGTCCGGTTTACTGCCACCTTCAACCACGCTAATATTTCCGAATTCCCTGTGGATGTCACATATTCACAAACAGATGCAGATATACTGCATTCAAGTGATTACGTTAGCACGAATGACTTAAATTGTTACATAGTTCTCGAGATGGAGGCTGGCTATTCGTGGGATTCGCTGAATCAATGGAAAATGTTGGTTAAGGGGTAGTAAACGTTCAATCAAATCACAAGGTGTGGCTAATTCCTATGTTGAAGACCTGGGAGCGCCCCAACACAGCTATCTCGGGAATCGAACAGACCCTCAATATGAGGTCAACTACCACCGTTACTAGTGTAGGGAGAGAAACAAATAAAAAAAGATGCTAGAACTGGCACCCAAACTTGTGATGACGACTCAACTATGTAGATAAGTATACGGATAATTGAAAAAACTTTCACTCAGTTAACACGCCAAGTTATAAATGTCACCTGTGGAAGATTCTTGGAGAGGAATTAGGTACAGGAATAGAAAATGTTGGAAGCAGCTCACAAAATAGAAAGACCAAGGATATACCACCGAGACTAACATCAGAGCAAATTTTTGTTTTAAAACCTAGTGAAGAAATAGAGGATCACATTTAGAGCTCTGTGGAAAGGACTATATAAAAACAATCCCACATTTATAACTACAGATTTCGAGATGTGAACAAGAACATGGAGAAAGCAGGAGTTCGAACATCAGACAACAGTTATGTCGACGTTATTCGATCCAAAACGCGAACTGTGTATGATCAACATAACCCGAGCGAGATCAAATTTTCGAAGGGAAAAAATTCTTAACCCACAGAGTGATCCTTACGTACGAAGTGGTCACTATTGAACATTAACTCCATTCAACTGTCGTGCACCTTCAAACACATTAACCCCATTGTACGGTCATTAAAAGTTAATGTTATCACAAGCTTACACGTATTCCTTAACATGTTAGCCTCTTCTATATATGAAGTGTCCTCTCAACAGTCTACAGCATCACCGTGGCTGGGAGGTGTTTCTGGGTGTCGGACTGCGATGTATAGGGAGAGGCGATATTCATCACTACGGCAGGGTCTCCCAAGCTGAGAAAGAGTCCGGCGTTTCCATCAGGAAACCTAGCTAAGAGTAAACCAATTCCATGATCCACTACCATCCTAACACCAAATTAGTCGCATGGTGGCAAATCTGCCTATGATCCACAAGGGCTGCTCATGCCTGTGGTTGTACCGATATGGGGCAGACCTTGGCCAGGCTGACCTCAGGAATTCAGAAAACCACAATGGCTAAACTGGCAAATCTCCGAAGAAATGGAGATTATGCTGGGGCTCGCACAACCAAGTATCTAAGTATATATGGTGCGTAACCCGACCGTATTGTCATTGTAAATCAGATATTACGACCTCACGTGAATCTTTTCATGTGTCTACCTCTTGTACCACTACTGATGTATTCTATTCTCACAGAAAACTGTTCCACTAACCAATAGGAAAGCTACTACCCAGCTTTACCCTCACTTACTGACCATATTACCATTTTGTTGCTTGCATTGTTCCAGTTTTCACATACCTCTTGCATTATCATTGTTACAAGGGTTTAACTACCCAATTCTGAGATACAGCTCTATGACAACATCGAAAAAGCTCTGCATGGCAACTTCCTGCGAAGTTGAGCACTCTACTTAAAGCTAGTGATTATCCGGTGCCGAGAACTGACTCGAAGACCTGATCTCCGCTAGCAACTGCTTTGCAGTATTCTTCATCTCACTACAATTACTAAGCGGTCAACCACCAAACGTCGCAACAGGTAGCCTTGTGACTAAAAGGCTCGAGATTTCTCGCACAAGGAACACCTGTCCAAAACAATTTTGTAACCAGAACATCGTCGCTATGGGAGTATAAAATCGTTTCCGTAAAAGAAAGATATAAGAATATTTTCTACCAAAGTGAATTAGTGGCATTCTCAATGAAGTAACACGAAAACAAGGATGGAATACCATGTAAATTACAGCTGATGGAAGCACTTTGACAATCTGCAGATATGATAACGACATAGTTCCTAAAACAACACTCGGTTGTCAGACAACACATTTTTCTTCAGGTTCAGTCGACGATTTATCATTCCATGTGCGCTTTCGAAATCGCTCAACATTCGATATCAAGTACGCAAGAGATGGACTACAAGTCTTCAGATGTTTTCATTAAAAATTACGATGTTTTCTCTCAAGCGAGAAGAACATACTGAGCAACTTTCGTATGCAGCAGGAGGAAATGGAGACTTTGATGGTGCACGGGTAAATCACTCAGGGATGGATGATACAGATGAATTACAAAAGGGAGAAAAAATACCGGAAGTGTTTAGAAATTGTGATTACCATAGACTGGATAAGACATGCAGATACAAATAAGTTTGCTAGTTCGCTATTTTATTTCGCTCTCAACATGAACGGCGTAAGAAAAAAACACCAAACCCACCCGAAAACTACAGTTTCGGTAAAACTTAATGAAGGTAGAAACAAGCAGTAGTTTCAGTTTCAAAATATCGACTTGAATGATGAGTATCTCATATATTCATGTTAAAAGGCTAGCACATGAAGTACTAGATTATAGGGAAACGAACTAAAGTTACTTCTAGAAGTTAAGAATCTAACGAATAGTTCTAACTCGTCGCCTCTTTGAGAAAAAAATGAATGAAGAATAAAGTATCCCATTGTCCCCCGGAAAGGATCACCCTGGATTTGAAACTGGCCTGGGGTCCTGAGCTTTGCAAATATCTCAGCATCATTGTGGTTGTATTCCACATAATACCCTGCCATGAAAAAATAGTCGGCAGTAAATAAAAAGTAACCATTGTCATCTCGTTTTTGCTCATCAAGAAAACAGCAAATTATTGCTCAATGCCGAAGTTAACAGAAAGTCAGTCTTGGGAATTACTGCAAAAAGCAAGTTTAGTTTCACAGAATATATATGGCAAGAAGGTAAAACAACTCACCAATAAAAGTAAAGCATAACACATATTTCACTCCACTTTCACTCTAATCTTCAACTCAGTTGCTTTCCTCCTGGAAAGAACACGTTGAGAAGAAGTAAGAGCGCCAAAAGTCATCAGTCATTTTGAGTCACAGTGGTAATCCAATGAACGAAATAGAAGATAGGCGCAAATGAAATCAAATGGTCAAAAAGAAAGCTAGGAATATGCGTTTGACAATTCACAACTTTTGTGCTCTGGATGAGATCCTTTTTTCTATACTTTCCTCTATGTGCAACAGTATTTCCTGTGTTATTTTAGTAACAGTTCAAACCAAATGTTTAATGGATAGTAATCGGCTCTTTGTGTAAAGACAACTTAGTACAAAACACTAACCAAATAAGAGTGAGTAATTTATCGATGGAAGCGAGGGTTTGATCGCGGTAATCTATCGTCCAGTTTTGACGATTTTCTTTGACAAATTCATGACGAATGTTTTCAATTGTAGAGAATAAAGATTCTAAAGGAAACTAGGTTGAGTAACGCAGATTTTCAAAACACTGATTCCCTAACTACAAAATTCATACCATGAAGCGAAGGAGGAGGAGAACATCTTGGATCAATTTGCCGTGGTGGAATGAACCAGCATACGACACTGTCTTTTTGTCGACCACCGATTCTGACTGAAATGCAGCGATCAACGAGACTTTGGAAATGGGGCGACAGTTTCAAGTGGTCTCTGAAACATTAGCCTTTATCCTATATGGAGGAGTTGGTCTACCGATAAGCTCACACGACTCCAGTATCAAATCTCTATTTTGTTCGACGTCACGATACTAACGCCTTCTTCACATTCACAATAATTCAAGACTACTATTCGCAGCTGTCGCTTCATGTGATGGACACCTTAGTAGTGAAATGGAGTCGGATCCTTTGTAAGCGTATCGACAAGCCACTACATTGGCTTAAATGAAAGTTTTCCTTGGATGTAGAATAAACCACCTTTACAAAGAGTCGTGAAGGTTCCTGCATAATTTCCATATGGATGGTAGAATACTGGTCGAGCAAGATTTCTGTTCCTTGAAGACTCAAAAGTCGTGCTAGTACTATCTTACGTCGTTACAAATTGCTAGGCAATGAACATGCTGTTGCAAGAATGGCAGCTATTCCTGGGACTGGTTTATTCTTAGTCAGGTTGCCGGATGAAGACCTTAAATCCTATCACAACTTGGGAGACATGTCCGTACTTAGGAACGTCTAACATATGTTGCAACATAGGTTTTGATGTATTAGAGTGATGAAAGATATGCTAAACGGTGCGACCTACGTGAATTTGTCACTTGATACTACAACTCCATCAGCCACATAAGCAATTTCAAGGGCAGCTAGGTCGTCATGAACATGACATTGGACGCGACAGAGTAGGCCCATTCTTTCAAGTTTCTGAAAAAATTCTAAAAGGTTATCATAAACTATGCCAACGCTTCTACCAATGAATTTGTCACTTGATACTACAACTTAGCTAGTGAAGATTAGTCATCTAAGTAACTAAGCAACTAAGCAACATTTCCTCTCAAATTCTCAGACTGTTTGGCTAACCAGACCATATTTATTTCAAAGATAGGATGTAAAAGGCTTAGAAAGCTCTCTCACTCGACAGAAAGTTCGATAATGTGAAGTTTAACGTCTAAAATTCCATAAGTTCATCTTAACTGGATCATCAATTTCTATAGAAAGACGGAAGATTTCGAAGATATTTTACCTATTAGACTGGCAATGCAGCAAAGGTAAGAACAAACTTTTGTAAAGAACATGTATAGTCTTTGCAAATTCATCATCGAAGAGCAAACTGCTGTATATTCCGTCCAGGCAGACTACTACCATATGCTACCACAAAATAGCTTGATCTCTTCAGAATCGTAAGAAAGTAGTACAAATTACGAAAGTAAGAGCGGTTAGTGAACGTTATGAAACATGGAATTTAATGTGGAAAACAATATGTGCTACTCTTCTATCGCAAGAAGAACCTACTACTTCAAATTTAACTAATTATTGCCATGCTTATTTAAACCTATGTGTTGTACTAAGCACACAACATAAAAGCTGTAGTCATCACCTCTAAACTTAACACTGAATTTGCTCCTTAGCATTTAACAAACTCTGCTACAGTAATTTACATTCCAAATATATATATCACTGATTATGAGTCAGAAACATTAAGGCAAAATTTTAAAGAAAAAAACCTCATGGCCACAAAAGAAAGCATGGAAAATAACTGCTGTAATGTGGAGATTCTCAAAAAGATTGTCGCACTTGTTTCATTACAAGTTTTTGTTCGGCTAACTATTACTATGCGGTTCCAAATACCATAGAGTCATAAACACAGTAACAATAGGTAACCATGTAACATCACTTTTTCGAACTGCTATGACCACCAAAGCGATTTACTTAAAAAGTTGGATAGCGTCCAAATTAAAACATCGAAACTCACATTTATACCAAATTGATCAGTTTCAGAGCAGGCGTCGACAAATCTCCGCGGCATGACGGCGATCACGTCGAAGTCATTTACTACGAAATGCCTCATTACGACAAGCAGTCGAGATAAACGCACTTTATTTCGACTGCAAAAAGGAGTAGGAGGATTTTCTCGGCACTTATGGAGAACTTCACAACTGTTTGCCTAGAGATGTGTCTTCAAGCAGTAAGTAAATAATACCTTGCAGTTCTTTCGTATCATGACACAAAGACCACTATAGGTAACACTTGAGAAGAAGGAAAAGGAAGCAGGAGGGAAGCAGAAGCACTGCCGAAAAAAAAACGCAAACCCAGGAAACGACTGTACTAACTAGTAAAACAGTCTTGGACTAGAAATTTTATGGTTCTCGTTGAAACTCACTCATCTGAGTTATTTTGGTGCATAATATTTGGCCCGTCCAGAACGACATATCGTTGCATTTCATCCGGTGTTTGTGGAAGAAACACATTTTCCTTAGTTGTCATAAAACCAGCTAAACATACTGTTATAAACCAGTTTTAAGTGAAACTATACTTCATTTATAAAGAAGTTAGTGTATTTCAAAGTCATGACAAAACATTGCACCTTACGAGCTTAAGGAAAAACCTAAACCAGTTGGAAGCATAAGGATCCATCAAAGTTCAGGATGGTGTCGAATTGGCTGACTGTGTTGGTAAATTCTTAGAAAAAAGTTATAGGGACCGGATTGGTACATGTTAACCGTGGAGCGCAGGATAACAATAATGGATATCTTTAATTCCTGAAGGATTTTCGGTGTATTGTCTTAATTTGACCTCTTTCTATAGTCTTCAGGAGGAAGAAAACATTGTGGATTTGTTGACGAATCCAGCAAAAGATGATCTTCATACTCATTTCTTTAACAACAGCACTTTCTGTTGTGTGATTATCAGTATGATCATAGCTGTTCATATTAATACTGAATAATCACGTGATTAGAAATTGATACAAAACACCAGGTAAATTCGGTTTTCTACTTTATTCAAGGACCTCAGAATCCTGAAGTAGTCACGAAGTTCTGCACCTATTCCTCTGTTGGTGTGTAGAAGGTTGAAGGTTGATGACTGGAACTGAACATCGCCCGATCCGGAGAAAGCGGAAGTCGAACAACTGAATGAAATTCCGCCAATCCTCATAAACACACATGCTCGACTTTTCATCTTTCAGAGAATTCCAAGTTGCCGATCAGTGGAAAAGAAGCGTAATGTTGTCAAACAAAAAAGGAGAGCTACCGTTTAGTTTCTGCTAGTGGTCTGTTTCCAGGAGCTTTTTGCTCGACTCATGGACAGGAGTGACAGAATTGTGGTTCATCGGTCTTCAAGTCCTCAGTTTCATAAGAAGAAACTTTCAACTCAGTTGGAATAGGAGCGATGATTGAAGCTTTCGATAGTCAGGGGTGTTTCCTAAGAGGAAAGAAGTCGTTCATGAACCATGCAACATTTTCGCAACTACGATTTTACAATTCTATAAAGGAATACTTGATACTTGATACTTGAGTGGCCCGTCCTCATTAGTTGTGCAGGCCCCAGTATAATCACCATTTTTTGGAGATCCACTATAAAGAAATAACAGCCAAGAAGTTTACATCTACATCTACACATTTGTGAAGAGAATAGAGAATAGCCATCAGTATGTCCATTCCTACGACTAGGTGATTCGTCCTACCGTATCCCTACGGTACGGGAATTTGGACGTTGTGTAAGCAGAATCAGTCACTGCATTCCAGAGATGATCTTCTTCCGGACAAGTGATAGACAGAATACGTCATGATCAAACGTCAGGAGATCTGCTGAATCCGTCAAGATGTTAAAAATTTACTAACACAAATGTGGTATGTTAACGACAACCAGTAGACGAGGTCAGTCGGCTACTGGGTTTCATAGAGTGATAAACGCAGGGGACATCAGTTATTAGAATCGCTAGAAATCTCACTGAGCACATTGTATTACTAGATGCTACAGAGTTTATTTCATGCTTTGCGCTTTAGAACTTTACGGCAATCCACAAAAATAGTCAATTTTTTTCCGCATTTTCGTGTGGTCCTACTCTGCGAAAGGAAATACATACAGGTAAACGTAGTTGGAAAAGATAAAGCAATGTTTTGATCAGAAAGCAAAGGCGCTAGTTCGATTCCCTCAACGCTCTCCTCTAATCCAATTGGGAACGATTTAGTCCACCACGAAGGTCCTTCATATGAGGTATCTCGAGCGCTTAGTCGGGAAGCTAGGTGGCGCGTACCCAGCTGACGAATAGGGGGTTAATTGTGGGCCAAAAGCGATCCTAACTTCCCTGAGACGCAAGTGGATCCAGGGGATGGATTCCCTGTTTCTGATGCGCTGATTTGGCACATGTATTTACGAGGCGTATTCATGCACGTGTATGTGGGTACGTTCAAGTTTATGCGGATTGTATTCTGCGAGTGAATTCCGCCAAAAGCTTGCAATCAAGTGGCAGGTAAGTATATGGGAGGAGGTCAGGAGTTGCCTCCAATAAATAAGCTCCACATCCACTCTGGGAGAGACTGGCAAGCTACCCGTAAGTATACACATCCCCATGTTCAGAGCTCATCAAGCTATACGCGAGTATCAAAATGCTAAGCACAATACAAGAAACGGGCCCCATTCTCCTGACCCCGAAAGAGTCCTCAATTCGGCAGCGTTAGGTGGGACGAGTACGGAGTGGCTGCTAAAACCTCAGGACCAATGGAAGCTGCCTGGATCACGAAGAATAAGGTGACGATCTCTGCCTACAATGCACATACCCTTGTATCCGAGTCTTCGATAGAAGACTTGATCATGTAAGCGAGAAAGGTGAGGTGAAAGGTGAAGTACGACGTCATCGGCCTAGCCGAGATGAGACGACACCACCCATTCAACGCCGTCTATGACAGTGGAGAAGAACTGTTCCTCGGAACATGCGACGGCAGAGGAAACGGCGGCGTCGTCGTTCTCGTCAAAACAAGTTTGTCCATGAACATCGATTCATTTGAACTGCTTACAATCCGCATCGGACATTTACGATTAAAAAAATGTGGATCAATACCGTCTTTGACAATCGTCTTCGTTTACGCGCCAACATCAAACTATGACGAAGAAGAAGTTGAAGCGTTCTATATTAACTTGGAGAAGTTCTACAGAGAAGACCATACATTCTCCAAGGTCATCATTGGTGGTTTTAACGCCAAGACTGGATCAAGAAGAACGTCTAAAAAACGTCACATTAGGGGACCTATGGGTTGGAAAGGAACGAACAGCGTGAGCGGCTTTCTGAGCTTATCATGGCGACCAAGACCATCCATGGTAATTCGCAATTTCAGGAGCCCCATCCTCAATGCTGGACGTGGGAATCTCCCAGTGGAGAGTATCATGCCGTTGTCGATAACATCGACGAAGAATACGATCGGCTCATTCAACATCTTTACGTTGGCGCTATGAAAGCTTGGAGTTCGAAAGTCACCAAGCGACGTCTGTTTCCAGAAACTCTCGAGCTGATACCCCAGCGTGGAATCGCACGAGCTGCAGACAACCGCGAACTAACGTCCGAACTTGCAAAACAATGCAGAGAGGCGATAAAAGAAGATCTTAGAGAGAGAAGAGCAGCAGTAATGACCGAATCTGCAGAGGCTGGGAAAAGCATTGGCAAAGCCCACCGAAACCGCCAATTACAAGACCAAAATGATTGCTCCCCGGCGCGAAGACGTAACAGTTACAGCGTCCAGAAAGGCAATGAGGAAAATCATTCACGAATAGTACTCAGATCTCTTCGATAGCCACGTCCACCTTCCGTCATGTGAAATAAAGGAGGATGGATATGATGCACCACCGGCTCTCCCTTTCGAAATCCGACATGCCGTTTCGTCGGTGAAAAATCGAACAGCACCAGGTCCGGACAAGATAAGATCTGAACACGTGAAGAACCGTCGGCCAGTCCTCGTAAACACACTGGTTCGGCTCTTCACACGTTACCTGTCTGAATGCATGATCCCTACTCAGCGAAAGACCAGCAAGACCGTGTTGTTGTTCATGAAGGGTGACCTGCACGATATCGGCAACTATCGCCCAATCTGCTTGCTCTCTGTCGTCCACAAACATTTCACTCGATTCATCCTAAACAGGACCGACAGAACATTGGCGAAAGGCAGCCATGGGAGCAAGCAGGATTTCGAAAAGGATTCAGTACGGTGGATAATATCCTCACGATAACAAGACTCATTGAAGTATCGCGAGAGTACAAAAAACCGCTCTGTTTCACGTTCACTGATTTATGGAAAGCTTTTGACTCAGATGAGATAAAAGCACGCATGGAAGCCCTTGGCAGCCAGGACGTCTGTACTCAGTATATAAAGTTTCATCCTGAGCTATATAATGACTTCACAACCAAGATATCACCATTCTACAACGATATTAACATTGACGTCAAAAGAGGAGTTAGGCAAGGCGAGATACCACCTCGCCAAAATTATTTACCGCCACCCTCGAGAACGTCATGCGAACATTGGAGTGGGATAATACGGGAATGAAAGTCGATGGTCAGCAATTACACCATCTTGCCTTTGCCGATGACCTCGTCCCTATAACACCAAACATTAGCCAAGCGGAACGATCGCTGGTCGACTTTGATAATGCCTGTGGAAGGATTGGTCTTCGACTAAATCTCACAAAAACGATGTTTATGAGGAACGGATTGGTTTCGTATGCTCTGTTCACGCTTAACGGAACGAATATTTCCAAATAGTCCAGTTATATCTATCTAGGTCGGGAAATCAATAAGGTGAACGACTTAGTTTCAGTGTTGAGCACAAAGAAACGAGCGGTTTAAGCAGCTTTCAAGAGCATCAAGGATGTAGTGAAAAGAACAAAGAACACCGGACTCCATATGCCCATCTTTGCGACTCAACGGTACTTCCTCCCCTAACGTATGCTTCAGAAACATGATCGCTGCGTAAGCAGGATGAAAGGTCACTCAGCGTTATCGAACGCGCAGTCGAATGGACGATTGCTAGGATTATTCCGTTTCATTCAAGTAAGTCAAGTAAGTGATGGGATCCGAAGCTCCAATCTGCGTCAACGATCAAAAAATGAAAGTTGCCATTTCGTACGGCAAACATTCGAAGATAAGGCGGGCCAGACACGTAATGTGTATGAACGACAATCGATGGACAAGAGCCGTTAGTGACTAGATTCCTCGGCATGTCAAACGTACTGCAGGAAGGTCACCAACCCGATGGTCACAGTTCTTCGCGAAAAGCCATATTATGCTCAACGAGTTCCTAGAGTGAGCACAACCTGCTTAGCTACTCTTGCACGCGACGCGACAGGGAAAAATGGAAGATTTACTGGTTCCCGCTCGAGTCACTCAATGATCAACGGAACTACAGGTGATCACCAAGATTGCGAGGAGAATTGACTCGACCAGCATTCTACGACAGTCATGAAGCAGACGATCCTCAGGCAGCAACCGAAACAACATGCGAAATATTTGAAGACCACTGTGGACGATGAACGCGACGGAAACGAATCGAATGCAAGAAATTCTGGGATCCGCACAGTAAATGTGATGATACACCGTGTAAAAGAAGGTTAAAAACGTCTTAACTTTTATTTACTGCACTTTGTTTTCCATGGCATGGTGTGATGTGAAGTACAACCACAAGGATGCTGTGATATGAGCAAAATTCAGGGCCTCAGCTTGGTTTCGAATCCGCGATTACCCTTATATGGGGCTCACGTGCTATCTACCGCACCAGCCGAGGCGCTTGCTTTGCCTTTCTCTCAGCAATATTTGGTTGGACCTCACACCGTATTCTACCATCAAAAAAGAATACGGCAATAAACAAAGTTAACACATTGCGATTTGGACTGCAGCTTCACCTTGAGTTCAATGGCCATTTGTGCTCCGCAGATCATTCTAGTTGACGGGTGACTGCTGATAGCACCGATTAGAGTAAACAAAGGATTTCGTTAGTATAGTGGATAGTACGTGAGCCTCTGGCAAGAGTAATCTGGTTCGAAGACCATTTGAGATTGTGTGGTTTGCTCATATCTCAGCATCCTTGTGGTTGAAGATAGAGCATTCGGCGTTGATCAATTCCTGATGGATGCGTTATGCATTTGACTTGACGAACCATCATTATAGTTGACGTAATGCATGTCTGGTCCATACAGTAAGTTTTAGATTTCCTATCAACGCGTCACACCAGTTATGATATCCTTCCAGACAAATTTGGTAGCAATTTGACCACCCCAGATGGTCGAGGGCTTGTTGAGTTCACGGCACGACGTCCAATGAAAGACCATGTGTGTATTATATTGCAGAGTATTTCTAACTACTACGCTACACGCATCCCTGATAAAATTCATTCCTGAAAACATGCTAAAGATAATTGAGTAGGTTCAATTACGGGATTACATGAAATCTGATATTTGAAAAGCCCGACTTTCCATTAACCTCGGTATGATTAATCAGCATGTGTTTAAATTGTTCAGCTTACACGAGGTTACTGTGAAACTTTAATTCGGCTAACGTTCCGATGTCTTGTTCTTTCTCAGAGTCAATGAACCGAGTCAATAGTCCACAGTTCTTCGTGCTCTCGATGTGTTGTTTTCGTTGTCGTATCGAATCGAATCCATTAGAAGTAGCACTGTTCAAATGAGGAAGCCTGACCTAGCGTTGGTCTATTAAACAAGATGGTTGTTGCTGATATGATTGTCCGGTGATAATAACTTGTTTTTCTGGACAGTTCATTCTACATAAGTCGGTGTTATGTTAGCCAGCATATACTTGGATGGCCCGTCTTCACTAGTTGTGCGGGCCCCAGCATAATTTCCACTTTTTCGGAGAATTGCTGGTTTAGCCATTGTGGTTAACTGGAGTCAAGAAGTCAGCCTGGCCAAAGTCAGTCCCAGGTCGTCACGACCACAGGCAGTCGCCGCCCATGTGGATCACAGGGAGATTTGCCACCATGCGACTAGTTTGGTACCAGGACGGTAGTGTAGTAGAGCCAGCTATTAGTTTACTCTTAGCTAGGCCTCCTGATGAAAACGCCGGACTCCTCAGCTTGGGAGACCTTGCCATAGAGAGAAATTCCCTCGCTGTACATCGCAGTCCGACACCCAGGAACATCTCCCAGCCACGATGAGGCGGTAAACCGTTGGGAAGAGCTAGCATATAGCGAATAGCAAAACAATGAAATTCTAAGAAGAATCAACTCGGCCAAAATTCAACGATATTCGTAAAGAAAACAGTAGCCTTATGTTCCATGCGAACCCTCAGACGAGTCCGAAGGTTTACGTGGGTGACGTGTACAAGATAACAAACGGAGTGAGGGAAATGTTCTGTCAGCACAATTTGTCAAATCGGATTACATAAATAAATAAAAATAAAGGTGAGAGCGAGCAGCTTGAAAGCGAACTGAACTCATTGATCTGCGATGGGTCACAAATAATGAATTAACAATTCTTTACACTCTATGGAATTTCTAAACAAATGTTTGGTGGAATTTATACAGAATACAAAGAGGACTCATACAGCCGCCGCTGAGAATGAAACCAGTTCCATTAGATGTGCAAACAGTTCATTACTTTTGAAACCCGTTGTCATCTCAGCGCTGAACAAAAACCCGAAAATGCAGAAGAACTTAAGCGTGAAAAAAAAGTAGGGATGGAGAGACTAGGATGTGTCTTTTTCCACTCTTTCCACAGTTTTTCTCACTTACTGTTTAAAAGCAGGTGGGAGCAAAACAAACGTGAAGATAGGCAACAGTGATAGAGATTTTGGATAATATTTATTCATTACGGAACCAAACAAAACAGGGAAAAATCTATTAAGGTCTATTGATCTATCGACTACAGCCTCAGCTTAACTAGGTTCTATGTCGATTGGTGCTCCTCAGATCAATCGCGTTCACGTGTAACTGCTGATTGTAATGGTAGACAGAAAACTAGCTGAGAGGAAGGCGAAAAAAAGGACCAGCATGCTGTGGTGGTGAACGCTTTAGCCCCCGGAAGTGGTAATAGCGCGTTCGTTCACCACCGCAGAAACCTGCGGTTCGGAGTTTTACAAATATCTCAGCTTCACTGTGGTTCTATTTCATACAGTTTATTAAGATCTCTACTACTTGAAATACCTGTATGAAGGGGATGGCGCAATGGTAGAGGGGATGGACCAATCCAACTGGAAGGTGGTTCTACACCACTCCGGCCTATGGAGATTCGCTTCCCTCGGAGGTCGGGAAGTTGCTACTGGATTGCTTGGGACAAACTCGCTCACGTGATACAGTCTAGTAGGACTAACTCAGAATTCCATGGAGAATGGACTCGATCAGCATTTGACGATATTTATGACGAAAACGAAACATTCTTCAAGCAGCACTTCGAATGGTAGATTTGAGAAAACGAATCGAATACGACATGTGCTGAGATCAGTTCAATTTTACATGTGTGTTGGATAATATGATAAGACAGCAATAGAAATGTTACTCTTGTACCACATAGACAAAAGGGTGACTTGGTTGAATAGCAGTAAAGTCTTATGTCATGTGTGCTTAAACTACTATTTGAGCTCTCTTAAGTTCAGCAACATGAGTAGCATCATAGTTCTCATGTGTTGTTTGATACTTTTGATGGTACTTCACCGCTAATAAAAGGCAACATAAACGGGACTTTTTTTGGCTGTGTTTCGCTTGGGCGCGTCGCTCTCCTTCTAAACTTGTCTCGTGGGGTTACTACTCGTAGCCATTGGAGATGGCTATTTGCCGAGCCAAGTCGCGTGATTCTTCCTTTAGTTCCATGGTTGTGCACACAGAGGTGGCTGTTCAAAACATGTTTCTTACAAGCGTCGTCTTTGTGTATGAAGGGTGGGAAGAGGAAATGAACGAGGGTGTTCTTGTTACTTGGTTTTCGGTACCATTTTGTCATGTAACCACTATCCGATAGATTGATTTAAAATGGAACCCAATTTTCTTTTGGTTTCTCCGGAGTGAATTTTATGTACTCAGACTGCTCATTCAACAATTCAAAGCATTTGTCCATCTCCTCCTGAGTTCAGAAGATGACAAAACAGTCACTTATGTATCTGCAGTAGAGTGCCGGCAGGAGATCAATAACGGGGGCCTCTAATTTAGACTTAAGCGCAATGGCGAGACTTGGTGTCAGTCGCTGTCCCATCGCTAGCCCTCTCATTTGCGCGTAGTATTTTCCAGACCATCTAAAAGTCGAGCAGTTTAGGCACTCCTTTAAGAGAGCCATAAGCTGCTGAGTAGACAAGCTATGCACGTTTATTCCTCCTTCATATTCAACAATAATAAAGAAAATAGCGATATGATTTCGCTGCACGGACCACATTCAAACTGGGCACAGTGTTATTAAAAAGTTGTCGCGAATACTACCTGCAGCTATTCTTAACTTTTGTCGACTGTGATAAAGCGTTTGACAGTGTCGAAACGAACGCACTCCTACCAGTGCTCGTCGACCAAAGAGTGGACCCGTCCTACATATCCTACATAAGAACTCTATCTAACTGTTATCGGAAGCGCACTACGAAAATACAGTTTTTCCATCGACTTCTCACCGTACCGATAGGAGAAGGGGTTCTAAAAAGCGATACAATATCGCCAATGCTGTTTAGTGTCGCACTGCAGTGCATAATGAAGTCGCCCGATTGGGATGGGAAAGGCTTAGGTATTGAAGGAGTATTTTCCTATTAAACCTACGTATACGTTCTTATGTATTACAACAATCATTAGTCAAGTGGACGAACGCTGGCCAACTTTGATAAAGCTTGTGAAAAGGTTGATCTTCGACTAAACCTTACAGAAACGATGTTCATGACAGCGGATTAGTTGCGTATGCCACATTCACGCTCAAGGGAATGAATATTTCCCAGTGATTCACTTACGTCTATCTAGATCGGGAAATAAACACTCAGCGAAATCGAGCTGCTTTGCTCTAGAGTTGCGCAGAAAGAAGCGAGTCGATTGGGGAGCTTTCAGAAGCACCGTGGATGTAGTGAAGAGATCAATGAACACCCAAATCTGTGCCCACCTTTTAGACTCCACGGTTCTTCCTGCTTCATTATTTGCGCCAGAAACGTGGTGGCTACGTAAGCAGGATGAAAGCCAATCAACGTTATTGAACGCGCAGTCGAAAGGACGAAGCTAGGAGTATCCTGCTTCACACAAGTAAGGGATGGGGTCCGAAGCTCCGACCTGCGTCAGCGATCAAAAATCAAAATGCCATTCTGTACGCCAAACAGTCGAAGACAAGGTGGACCGGACACGTAATGTATATGAACGACAACCGATAGAGAAAGGTTTTACTGACTGCATTTCTCGGGCTGTCAAATATACTGCAGAAAGGATAACGACCCGATGGTCAGAGTTCTTCACAACAATCCTAAGAGAAAGGTATAATTCTTAACGAGTCCCTAGAGCGAGAAAACCCACTTAGCTACTCTCGCACGCGACAAAGAGAAATGGATGGTTACTCTAACACGCTCAAATCACTTAATGAACAATGAGACAACAGATCACATAAGTGACTTCAACTGATTTATTTGGCTCCAAAAACACCACTCATTTTTCAATTGGATTTCCTAAAGGTTGCACTTCGATGTTGTTGAAATCCATTCTTACCATATGGAAAACACACGGGGAAAAATCTTGGGCTAGATAGTTTTGTAATAGTTCCCAGGATCGACTTTCTCTTAACCTCGGCATTGGAATATGAATGTGTCGTTTTCTTGTTCAGCAATCGCGAGGTTTTTAAACAGCATACATTTACTTCCATAAAAACACAATACAATATAACGCTAGCTGACGTTTCGGCAGTATCGCCTTCTTCAGAGCCGCTTTTTCGTGACTTCCAATGAGGAAGTTTAGAACAGCTGATTATAGTCGCATGTGGTTGACGACTCAGAGTCGTGTTCTTGACTATCATTTCACTACGTTCACTGCCAGCCAAGTTTTGGGTTAGCAGTCATCGTCGTCGGAGTCGTCAGCCACATGCACCTATAATCAGCTGCTCTAAACTTCCTCATTGGAAGTCACGAAAAAGCGGCTCTGAAGAAGGCGATACTGCCGAAACGTCGGCTAGCGTTGTATTGTATTGTGTTTTTATGGAAGTAAATGTATGCTGTTTAAAAACCTCGGGATTGCTGAACTAGATAATTTTGCCAATTTTTCTAAGTGACTGTGTCACCGGTCTAGCTAGGAGATGTGGTGCCAAATGCGGTGCATAATGTTCATCACTATCTGTAAATTGTCTCAGTAATAAGCCAAATTTCTGGACTATTGTTTTTCTCCGCGCCACCACCTCCGTTAACCTCAACAGCAGAAGATACGAGCCGCTTACGCGGTTGACTCGTGCTAAACTCCCTGATGACCCAACCCGGATTTGGACTGGCCGCTGCCTGGTTGAACAATTTGCCGAAACCAATTCCAAGTGAGTGGTCCGTAGTAACCTTAAAACTTTGTTTCAGTTACTCATATTAATAACAAGGTCGAGATGTTACCGTGGTGTGATGCATGGTATATTATCAAACATAGCATAAATTATGAATAAATGAGTTTTCTAAAGTATTTCAACATGCGCATTACTCCCCGGAAAGGACAATGGCGCGTTCGCTCCCCACCATAGACACCTGCGGTCCAGAGTTTTGCAAATATCTCAGCAACGTTGCGGTTGTACTTCGCTTAGTACCCTGCCGCGAAATTATAGTAGGCATGAAATCTGATGTTTTAATAAGGACACCCACTATGAAGTTATTGTCGTGTCGGTTCTAATTTCAATCAATCCAATGACAAATATGTCGACTAATACGATGTGGTCCCACAATTACTGTCGACAAGTCGACCAAATAAACATCTAATAGAAAATCATGTTCTCTATTGCAAGTTTATTCTTTATGTGTTCTGATGGTGCTGAGCGCCCTACATTCATATCCCATCCTAGCCAGCGGGCACGCCAGCAAATACGGCAACTATAACTATCAAATACACAACCAGGTATAATACCAGGCACGACGCATTGCTTGGGACGAGACCTTGCCACCCGTGGCGTGACCCCGCGACCCACGCCACTCGCTCGGATCTAACCACGCCTCTCGACACACCCATTTGCCTTCTGACGGCTCCTTGGAGCTCGCCGCTGTCCCTCCCCTTCATTTTGTTTTCGCACTTAATATTCCTCCCTCAAAACTCCCTCCATTCGCGTGTGCGAAATTGTTGTGAACTAAAGTCTTAAATTCTTACATAATCAGCAAATTAAGGGTATCAGCAATTCACATATAATACGTGTTGTTGAGGTAACAATTATCCTAAATGCTCGCAGTGCTCACAGATTACTAATACTTATCACATTCTTGCACTGTGAGCACTTAAATCCTAACCTTGTTGTAGTCATAGCAATACAATATTTCCTAACTATATCTCATGCGCTCATCAACCTGCCGAATAACATTACGTGTCACTCGTGTCACTGTCATCTCATTAACAGTCGTTCCGAACTTCATCAAACGAAGACGACTACACGACGTATGTGGTCTACCAGAGGACAGTCACCAAGTATTGGTCGTCGAATTGCGAATACTACGCACTTGTCTACGAAGCCGACAAAACCAGATGTTCGCCAAGTGGAAGAAGTGCGAGACGAAGGAAAACTTTTGTGCTCAATATTTGGAGGACCACCTCTGGAGGAGAATAGTGGGCGGGTCAGTGTTGATTTGCAACTCTATTAGGTCTAATGCTAAAGTAACATTGCGGAGAAAATTCGAAGACCTTTTGAGTAAATCACATAACACAGCTTTAATAGCGCACAAAAATATCGCTGAAGAACATCAAACAGATCACATTAGGATAGGTAATGTGCAAGAAAATTGAATACTAACCGTGTTAGGAGGCATGACTCTCCCTGACGGCACACACTCGTTATTAGAATTGGGGCCGCGTTTCTCACCATTTGAACCCATTTCTAAGACAACCTTGCGTAGGGTCGCATGTCGTTCACATGAACTTCAAGATAGACTCCGCAAAAAAGCTAGAGATGAAGCGCTAAATAGGTGCGAACAACACCAAATGGGGGACCTACCAATAGCACCATTTCCTCCGCCGTTCTTTGGACAACAAGACCCCAATAATGAAGTTGACATTAATTTTCGGACGCTTGCGAATGAAACTCTCAAAGTCCTTAATCACTATCGCGCGAAAAGATACAGCTCCAACCTCACTCCAGTGCAAGAACGTGGTATGCGAGAGGTACGAGACCTGATAAGGTTGAAAAGGATAAGGCTATCCGTTAGTGATAACGGTGGAGAGTTTGTCGTAATTCCTCATCAGTTGAATGTGGAGATAACGAAAAGGCATCTTGAAGATGCTTCACTTTATCGCCCATCATCTGAGTATGAATTTTAAAAAACCGAAAATTGAACCACGAATGGTCCAAAATGGCAAGAGCTGCTGGTTTGAAACCATCAGTTATCTCTCAACTAAAAGTTGACTTACCAACATGCCCCGTCTTGTACTTGCTTATAAAACTCATAAGTTAGTATCCAGCGATGATCTTGCGTCTACCGATCCATCACTATTTAAGGTTAGACCTATCATTAGCTGCGTAGACGGGCCAACGGACAGGATAACACGGTTTTTAATCCTAATATTTAACCAGTTGTTGAAACACATTCCAGCCCATCTTACGAATACCCAGATGTTTCTGGATCGTCTACGTACTGTGCAGCCCAACAGCGCGTGCGTAATGAAGTCCTTCGACGTTACCGCCCTTTATACAAACGTGTCGAATGACTCTGCAAAGCAAGCCATATTCGAACTCCTTCTACAACACGAAAGAGAAGTAAATATGTACGGCTTTAAGATAGAGCAGTTGATAGCACTCTTAAAAGAATGCTTGAGCTGCTCAATCTTCAGATGGTCCGGAAAGTGCTACGATCAAATAAGAGGGTTAGCAATGGGACAACGACTGGCACCAAGCCTTGCTATTGCATTTATGTCTAGTTATGTCTAATACGAAGAATTACTTGATCAATGCCGACGTTAATAGAAAGTCGGTCGTGGGAGTTAAACAACTAGAGCTATGTTCCTTAACACTCTACTACTTAATGCCAACGCAAAAGTATTTTAAGCTTAAAATACACATGAAAATACAGTGGTTTTAACTAAGTAAACAAACATTCGATGGACACTGAGTTGTGATCAGTATCAGCCGACATATACGACGAAACGAAAAGATTTACCGGTACAGTATTAAGCTGTTCACCGAATTTCATGAGAATACCGTTTGAAAGTACCGGAGCGAGTAATTCGTTGAAAGAAGTGATAATGAATAACAACTAGAACAAGAAGTAAGCTCGAGTATCCCGTTAGAAGAGAATCAAACAAGAAGGTTAGAAAATTCATAGATGTTGGAATAGAAAGTATCACGGTCTTGGAGTACTCGACGATTGTTGTCTGACAAGGTCAACTTCCACTTCTGATGCGTCGTTGAAATCAGACTGCGACAATTCGTTGTCAGCATCGGAATCTGTAGAAGAGATTTCATTCCACCATGAACTTAATACTACTTCTGTTCTATTTCCATTAATATTCAAAAGGTAAGGATGTTACACTATAATACTGATGGTAACAAGTACAGGAAAAGTTACAAAATTCTGGTTTTACGTGCAGAAATAATCAATGAAGAATATAACAAAAGAGAAAAACCGACGATCGAGGAAATCAATGTCCTCAAATACATCTTCGCTGTGATCGTAAGTGCTTAGGGAATGCCGTAGAACCGGACGAACGGTTGGTATTTTTGACAAAGCAGCAGCCAAATCGGTAAAAGACGTTGAACGTTCTATCAGAGGTAGACGCTAAAACCACAATTATATTTGTATAAACAACGACAAGATAAATTCCTAATATTAATATTTACCCTTTGATAAACACAATTGTATCGTTTTCTTTTAAACTTTGGCTCCTATATTACAAGCACTTAGTTATGTCCGACTGAGAAGTTTGAATATCAACGTACTTTGTTCTTGCTAACTTGACGATGTAATCGATTGTGCGAAGCATCGCCAACTAGCAGTGAATGGAATGATTCTGTTTGCATAAGTTCTTCGATTTTCTTCCGAGCATATTCATAACCTATTGCCTGTAATGAAATGGAAAGATTTGCAATAGTTATGAGAGAATCTTTTAGATTTTTAAGAATAACATATAACTAGAAAAAAGCACTGGTTTTAGACATCTTTTTAAAAACTCACCAAGATTTCATCAAACTTGTTGAACTCAAGAGTTTTAAAAGGTTCGATAGCTGGTCGGAAGTAGCTGCAGTACGGCGCCTTCTTTACGATCTCCAACTGACGAACACAAGATACATAGGCCAACCGTGTCTATAGCAGAATAATAACAACGACGAATCATTAGCATTAAAACCCTCAGAATATTGGTCACCTGAATCTCTTCCATGTTTAGAATTCTCAACGGTTTAGCCCAGGGATTTAAGCGATTCATTAACACCCACGTGCCGCTCAAAGAATCGCCGTAATTATACAGGTTTGTTTCCTCGGAAGAACCAACATCGACAGCAATTACACATTTTGCGCCCATTGATCTGTATAGCAATATACAATAATGAACAATTAACGGTGGTTAAAAGAAAGGGCAAGCTCAACATAATGGTACCTCATTACATCTGCAGGCAAATTGTTGACGTAACCACCGTCAAGAAGTAGGTGCCCATCTAGTGGATCACACAATGGTGGCAGATAACCTGCAAGAGACATCGACGCACGACAATAAGCCCATAATGGACCGCTACGATGGACCCGCATTTCAGAAGTTCTAAACAAGTAATGATTACGAATAGACAAATGATATTCAATGTACAACTGTGAATAGTAAAGAGAACTTTTCTCTACTAATATGACAAGCTCTCAAAGTTCAACGAACATCTGTAAATGCCGCTGGCCCAGAAAGGCAATAAATTAAGCTTGACAATGACTTATCTTTTTAAAAGTATCACTAGTCACATGCATGACCATCTAATAGAAGAAAGAATGCGAAAAAACTAACGTGATATCAGTGCTAATGCAGAAGTATGGAATCCAAAGATTTTCAATCTCATTTTCTTCGAATAAGTCCTGCAATGTCTTATTCATCTGGGCGCCTGTGAATATAGCAGAATGGGCGTATGTTAGATCGAGCACTTTTCGCCAAAGACTTGTCATCCACTAAATTGAGAAAAAAGTGTGAAAAATAAATCATAGAAACACCAGCGAGCAATAGCTCTTGAAATTTTTGTAGACAGCAACTTGGAGAAAATTCAACAACAAAAATAAAATTTTTAATCATACATTAAACCACCGCCTAGTTCGCTTTTCCACTTTTGCATCTGGAGTGCCGGCGTAGACTGCCCCCACCAACGCTCCGATAGATGTACCACCAATAATGTCAATAGGAATACCTCTCTCCCTAAGAGCACGTAGAACTCCAACATGTGCAGCTCCTCTGAAAGAATCACAGATTTAACATCAGTTGTATCAATAAGATATCAATATCAGCTCTCGATTTCAGTGTGTTCGGGAATGAACTCAATGGTTCATGCCTCAACTCGGTTAAGACTGTTTCTGGATGACTTAACTGTGGCGCGTTATCGGGCCTTATCCCATATAATAGTCCCCGGAGCTTAAAAGAACTTAGTTTTTCTATCCTAATGCCCAGCTAATATTTGATCTAAGAGATGCCAGAGTTCTACGAGCCTCATGTGGTGATCCTATTCACCAAGAACATGAAGCTAAGGCATGAAGAACAAGCTCACCGATAGATCTTTCCTTGTTCTTTCTTCGACTCATGTAGGAATACAAATATTTTTTCGCGGTTTGCAGTAAAAATTGAAATCAATGCATACGCTCGGTTGTTCTCAGCAAAAAAAAGTTAAAAAAGCTCCTCGTCAGCTATAAGCCAGCGCGACGAAAAAGTCCATTCCAAACGGCATCTTAGCAAACCATTAAACGTACCACTTTCCATGGCCAAAACCTAGTATATCTTTGATGGGGATTTAGCCACGTGTACCGAAAAAAAAAAAGAAATGGCTCTGAAGTAAATGCATGAAACTAATGGGCACCAACTGTTAGTCCTAAAAGTGCGAACTGAGATCAACGCACATGCTCATAAACATGTTAAAGAAACAATATGCCATCCTTTGGATTTATCAAACAACTGAGATGCAGACTGAGGCTTAAAACTGCTAATGTTCAATTGATTGGAGTTCTTTTCTGTTAAACGAATATACCTTATTAGTGCGAAACACCAAAAAAGTATTCTGATATTTAAAGGCAAAGTCATACAAAGAGGAAACAGAAACATGCACTGTTATAACCTGATACCACCGAAAAGAAATTTAAAGCCGCTACCAGTCACACATGTCAATATTGTTAAAATAATACCTTGCACCTCCACCACCAAGAGCAAGACCGATTGCATTTCCAGTGAGGATACGAGCGATTCTCGCAAAGTCTGATCGAAAATCCACAGTCCAGAACACATTCTTCTCATAGAAGTCGACTATTTCGCGCTCATTATCCTGCATTTAAAAACACATAAGTTCATCCAGGGTGACATACGAGTATTCAAGAAAAACCCTGACTGGATAGACTTCTCTAGAAGACTTGCGCGTTTTTTTTGAAGACCACTGGAACATTCGTTTGGGGGCACGAATATGATGATGACCTATTGAAAGTATCGAATCAAACTGTGGAAAAAAAATCATCATTTTTTCAAACAATACAAACAGGAAACGACTTTTCATTTCTAAAAGAGAAACATAGAAGTTTCAACGTTTACCTGAATAATACGTGTCTTTCAGCCATTCATGCGTACCAGACGGAGACATTGTATTCTCTGGCCAAAGTAAAACAAGTTCCTTATTTGTACGTGCACCATCTTGATTGGTACTTAACAGCTCCCGCATCTATATTAATTAAGTCAAATTTAGTAATAAGAAATCCCATAATGCCCTTTGTCAACTGCAACTTGTAGCTTAAACAAAAAATTCAAAAGGAAAAGTAACACATAAACAATCATTTATTCTCTAAATAAAGAGAAGAAAGAAACGCATACCAACGTTTGATGATGAGGCTTCTTATTTCCCATTGCAACTACAAGAATAGCGTCAGCTTGCCGTAAACACCTAAACATTATACTGCGACAATGCGAACACGATCACGGTGAGAAGGAAGTTCAGAGATCCTAGTTATTTTCATTCAGCAGGACATTTCAGTGTAGTATAAGTTACGAAAAAAAACTCACAAAAAACATGAGCACCTAGACGATTTAGAGTGTCGCTGGTCATTTAGCTCAATTTCCTCAATTGCTTAATTCCATTTTATAAATACAGCGAACTTTAACCTCGCACTTACGACCTTCATGAAGACGATTTCTCAAACCACTGAACACCCATTAGACGTCACATGGAAATCATTCCTTTACCGTGATCGCTAGTGATTGCTAGCGAATCGTAGAATGGGCGAAACGTTTGACAGATGGACACATCGACAGCGAAGTGATAAACGGATGAAAAGAACAGTGGAGCGAACTCCAAGGGAGATGCATACAAGACCTAAGAGGTGGACGTCGACACAGATAGTTAACGAGCTATTCCTTAGAAATTTTCACAAAAACTATTCTATTCATATCTAAGATGGAAATGGAAATTAAGGGGCTGGCGAATATCTCTGGAAATACCAGGACCTGTTTTTGCAGATCATGAAATCGACGCCGCTTCTAGTGGTTAATGAAGGAATGGAGAAACGACGTATCCATCGTGTTTATGATCATGAATTGACTTATTATTTTGCCAATCGAAAAGGAAAAAAACATAGCTCCAGAAATAATTCCAAAACGATGGCCAGCGTCGACGAACTTGATCGTTCGGTTAAGAAAATCTCCTGGAGTGTCGTAAATGTGTGCTGCGTCGTGCTAATGTATTACTTCCAAAATAGTGAGTGTGTCACGATGTCCATTATATCCGTGATTAGGACATTTCGCCTTCGTAGGAGTAACGGAATTACCGAGTAAGATTGTTCAACAAATGACGTTAGCGACATTTTTATGGTAGTGGTCCTTTCCTAACCAGACTTACAACTTGCGTGTCATAGTCTAAAAATCCTCGTTTCTCTGGAAGTATAAAAGGTTTGGTGCCCGCATGGTGTTGTGGTGAAAGCGTTAGTCTCTAGAAAGAGTAACAGCATGTTCGATTGCCACCACAGACACCTGCGGCCCGGAGTTTTGCAAATATCTCAGCGTCGTTGCGCTTGTATGTCACATAACACCCTGTCGTGAAAAAATGCAGCAGGCAGTAAAAGTTAACAATTTAAAAAATTATGAACTATTTCTATAAGCTTAGTAAATCTTCAGATACTTAAATACTGCAGCTACTAAAAATCACCGGCATATACTGAAAAAACAGCTTCGCTACGAATGTCTAATGTAAGAGTCGGCTAGCAAACAGTAACAGTTAAACAATTAAACAAGAAGGAACAACTCAACTAATCAATACAGGTGAGAAGATTAGTTTTACAACAGTTTCTGGCAGTTTGCACGACGGTGTCGTGTCAGTCAGGATAGAAGCTTTGCATTGAGGTATTTTTTCCGGCATAACCGGTAAGGAATCGCCACAGAATTTCACACAAATGCAAAGGAATAAACCCTTATAAGAAGCCACAACGCTCGACATATGTGTTGTAGAAAGGCTATCTATTTAATGAAAATGCGTTACAGATAAACTTTCAGTGGCAAGAGAAACAACCAGTAACAAAGTGCATCGAGATAAGAATGCAATTTGCTAAAGATGGAATAACGTTTTGTTGGCGTATTGGATAACCAAGAAAACGTAAACAGACACCATATTTTTGAATAAGTACTTTAGAAGATGCAATAAAAGCAGCTTCCATTTTTCAACCTTCCTTTTCTACTTATTAGTATGGGTACTGACCATAAAACGAAGTATAACGACACGTTATTTTCACTTATGAAAAAATTTTGTCATACCTTCGCGTCCAGTTGGTCGCTGTATAGTCACATTCGTAAATAACAAGTGGACAAGTATCTTCTTGCACATTCAACCAATGCATTAAGCGAAAGTCAGCTTGCCTAAAACGAACGCACTCCCAAAGCTTCGGAACTCTTCCACGATATTTACTAGGAATAATAATCAACGTCTAAAACTGCAATATGAAAGTAGGCGATCTTTATAGAAATAAAAAATAAATAATGTAGACTTACAGAATGTAAACTTAACGGGATCGTGTAGCGTGGTAGTGGTCAGGGATGCTATGCAATACACGAGTAACCTTTAATTCGAACCCGCAACCTAGATCAACCAAGCTCTTGTCTCCTAGAGGTTAGCAACTTGGAACCAGATTTTCATAGTATACATAGAGAGTATAAGGACCGTTGAGCTGATCTACCGTTAGCTCCCAGCAAGTCATTATATAAACGAAGCATGCCGGATTGGTTACACATGTCCCATCACGCTCAGCGGATTGACTTACTCCGAATGCTGCATTTACGACTATCTAGCTAAGGAAGTCAACATGATGAATCACTTAGTTTCAGATGATTTACCGGCGCCTGCTCAAGTCACTCAACGAACAACAGCGATGATAGGTAATATAGGTGAAATCTTCCGACTCAGAAATCTGTCCTTTTTCATCCTTTCCTAACCTATATCTATTCCTTTTTCTTCAAATATATTTCTCCGGATTCTTTTTTGGTTTTCGGTCGTTTTTGCCACCTTGTATCGAAGTAATATTCACATCCTTTCTTGTACTGATGGAAAAAAAGCAGGTGTAATATTCTAGTAACTGTTCGAAACAGCGCAAAAATATTTCCAGCCTGAACGAACTGAAAACTCTCAAATTCTCGTCAACATCATTGTCGAATAAAGACAATGACTGAAGGTGAACCATAACAAACTGTCCGGAATCTAACAGAAATGTTACGAACATATGTTGAAACGATTTTCCATCAACTCAAACAATTGGAAATAACCACAATGCTTGATAAGTTGATTTGTGAATACCATATTGATTCATCCTGAAGTAAAAAGGGTTAAAGATAAACTATTCGACGTAAACCAACCCCTAAGAAGGAACCTTGCGTTCGATTTCATTGAGCTTCGTACAGGCGATTGAATGGACATCTGACCTCTGTACAGCGGCCAACCGACATGTTAACTCAGTGCTTTTATCCTCTTAGACAAGACTTGTACTAAATTACCAACACCTATGGGATGAAAGGCATGTTTTACCCGGGGTGAAAAGTCAAGCTAACGTACCTTTGTCTATTATGGGGCATCTTCAACCAATGTGCCACCCGCGCCCCATGCTGGATGTGTTAACAGAAATATGTTAGATTCTAGATGCTAAACAAGATAAAAACAGAACCATACTAGTTTTTCGAGAAGCTGTTGACCATGTGACTACCATTTAGATTCTCATCTTTCTGTATGTGTTATTGAAGCGTTTGACGTAGTAAATTGCATATCACTATGCCCTTCAAGGTCCTGAAGAAGACGATTCTGCCGAAACGTCAGCTATGATTGTGTTGTATGTGTGTTATTGTATGAAAGTAAACGTACGCTGTTTAACAACTCTGCGATTGCTGAGAAAGAAAACAATGCGTTTAGAACCATACTAGTACAAACAAAAGTAAAACAAACATTTAAGCCACAAAAACGGCACTTGAAAAGTGAAAGTAAATATTGTGCGTTGGAACGGTGCAATGAAACTAAAAGAAAAAAAAAACATACTTTTCCAATACGCTACTATCCAAATGTGCAGCGACCTTCTGGCTGCTCAGTCTGAGGACATTTAAATTTGCTGACAATGCATGGTACAACTCGCAGGTAAATGGTACCAATGGAACCGCTGCAGATGCAGGAACAACTGCTATGGTGTGTAAATTCTAAAGTAGAAGTTACATTATAAATATTTCGAAAAATACGGGGAATAAGCGGGAATAAAAACCTTTATGTGGTTCATTGGATCACCGGGCCCTTCCAGTGATGTAGCCGGTGGGTATGGCATACGCCGATGCAAACTGCTATAGTACTGGCCAAGTAGTTGCACCAAACGAAAGCCAACCTGCGAATCAATTTGCACTTCAAAAAATATAGTTCATGATGTTCTGACAAATAGTGACAAGCATAATACGCGTCTGGTTGGGTACACTCGATATGAAATAAAAACATATCTTATATAAGTAAACTAAACGTGTAGGAATATGCATTTCTCAATAGACAAACCTGCGGAAACTGAAGTTTTATGAAATTCAGTAAGCCTTCCGGAATGCGAGCCAGCTGTGAGAATCGCACTGCTAGAACAGTTGTAGCGCGTGGTTTCTTCTGCAGTACCTCCATCTAAACTGACAATATTGTCAGAAGAAGAACAAGTTTAAAATGTTTTAATGTTTAGACACATTTTGGAAACACTGTCAACCGAAACTTGAATCTACGACTAATGATGCACATGAATGTATACAAAGGCAGAGCGAACACTTAGTTCTACTAGATAATTAAGCCACGAACCATGCCAAGCACATCCCCTCGTCCAAACTCCTCTATTAACGTCTTTTTCTCTACAGAACGGAGACGACCACTCAGCATGACAAACATCGAGTCCGCTAGATCACCTTCTCTGAAAAACACAAAAATTTTTAACGACATAAAGAATTATATACCACTACCATAGTGTAGATACCTATAGACTGTCATCCCTGTGTCGACAAGCAACCAGTCGAGAGCGAAATCAACTGCGCGTAAGAAGGGAGACAGTCGACGAAGCACCGAATGTGCAACAGGTAAATAAATATGTGGACGAACATCTAGCAAACTGAATACAAGACACATACAATACCACTTCATTAGTAAGTTGGATAAATCCAGAACTAAGGACGGGATCTCGGTTTAACACATTGATAACGATGTCTAATACTCTATAACTAACTGAATGAGTCATATGTGGGTCATGTCGGCCTAAATCAACTACAAATAACCTTGTCTTTTTGTTGCACTTTTCGCTCTATATTCCGGCCTTTACATGCTCCTCATTGGTAACATCCATGTTTTCCAAATTTCACATAACCTCCATGTTCTTTTATGCACCTTCCCAAGCCCTTTGAACAGTCTTCCAATCCCTTTCAATATATAAAACCCTTGTGTGTGATGAAAAAAAGTCCATTATCCAACCACACTGCTGTACGCATTTCGGTTTTGCACGATATAAAACGTATACTTCGCAGCTTTTTCTATGTTTTTCATATCCACTGATTTCATATGTTGATTTTCAACCACCGTAGCCATTGAAAATGAAAGCGATTATTATATGAAGATTGACATGCTTGAATAACGCTAGTGGTAGATGAATTAAGCTTCATTCTCGACCGTTCAATGAGAATGAACCGAAGAAATCCCTTGCGCTAGCTGCAAACGAGAAATGTGAAATACATTACGGGAAGAATCGGCACATATGGATAAAAGTAGAATAAACAATACGAACCGACAAAAACTGTTGAACAGACTGCAAGATCCACATATATGTGATTCTCGCGCTCCTAAAGATCAGCTAAGACTAACCAGTGCCCAGGATCGACTTTCTCTTAACCTCGGCATTGGAATATGAATGTGTCGTTTTCTTGTTCAGCAATCGCGAGGTTTTTAAACAGCATACATTTACTTCCATAAAAACACAATACAATACAACGCTAGCTGACGTTTCGGCAGTATCGTCTTCTTCAGAGCCTGGAAGGGTATACTGATATACAATCTACTAGGCCAAACGCTTCAATAACACTTACACAAAGACGAATCAAACGAACAAAGACTTTGGTAATTACACGATCAACAACTTCTCGAAAAACCCACCGCTTTTGTGACTTCCAACGAGGAAGTTTAGAACAGCTGATTATAGTCGCATGTGGTTGACGACTGCACCATCGCACATCAAAGATCGATGCGAACGTACGGGATCAGGTCGCGTATGACCTCCGGGCATTCGTCCCTGCTATTCATTGTAGGGTTTTGGCATTGATCCAAAAAGCCTCTAAG